>JARJEB010025598.1:0-30970 GCA_030264535.1 Liometoxenus newtonarum
TAATACGCTCGGGCTTTACTACACTCGGCGTTCGCTTCGCTCCGCCTCGTGCGTAAACTTGCCCTCGCGTATAATAGCCTGCATTATAGGCTCATTGAATAATATACTATTAATTTTACATATTTATAATTTATATTACCTTCTTACGTAAATTACGAAAATATGACACGCTGACAATAACATTACTTCGTCGTATTTATTGCCTCTACGGAATTTTTTGGTACCTACACACGTAAATATCACGTGTTAAAAATGACGTCACTGTGATGTCAAATTTGGTATGTCTTAATCACGTCGCGTATTGGTCATGCGACGTCAATAACCTTATAACACCAATAAATGACGTAAAATTCACTCTGCTAGCTGGGTTTTGTTAAAATGTTAACATAGTTATGACTTTTCCGAATTATTTCTTACTTTTTCTTGATAGTGGCTAGAATTTGGGTCAGCTGTGAGCAAATTTCAACTTTCTAGCTAACTAACCTATGGCGAAAGAGTGCCATTTCATAGTGAACGTATGAAAAAGTGATTTTAATATAAAATTTTACTTTGCAAAGTAACAGTTGTATTGACATGAATAAAACATTTAATTGGGTTAATAACTTTCCTCATCCGTGCAGTTGAAAACATCTATTAAACAAAAAAGAGTAATTTCAACAAAAGAAAAATTTAATTTACGTTCAAATACTTATACCTTTACTTCTTATACCCTTACGTATACCCTTCTTATACCCTTACGTTACTTCTTATACCCTTTAAATGATTTTAAGGAAATATTTTGTTTCCATACATTGGTCTCGTCGTTTACAATCTGCACCACAATCTCTGAAGCGTATGATTAAAATACTTACTATGGTTTCGTTGCGGTATTAATACTGCTTTCCCATCTGTGTGCAGATTCGAAGTTTCGGATTTCAACTACGTTGGCCAAATGATTCCTCAAGCGATTTGTCCATGGCCCTTTTCTAATCCTACGTGGCATTGTGGCAGTGAGTACGTTGTACTCACGTTCCACGCTTGTTCTCGTTCAGTTCTGTTTGGTATCAGTATTCATTCATTTTCTCTTGGGACAGTAAAAAAAACCACCTCATCCAGCAAGTAACCAAAGTTGCGAAGCAACCCCCCAATCGGCTTCAGCTTCGAGCTCTATCCATACGTTCCTCCTTTATAACATTCTAAATATCTACGCCATGCAACCAACATTCAAGATGAATTCGTCTCCCAGACTCTTCCATCAGTTTCAACATTCTTCCTGTGTCTTCGTTGCAGCACGTTTTTTGCTCGTTTTCTAGTCCCGCAGCGATGTTTTACTACAACTGTCTGACACGCACACATCAACTACGAGTACCCATTTTCTGCGGAAAGAGAAAATGTAGTTACCACTTCGGAAGACTAATGAATCATCCGTTTATAAATTGTTATTGCGTCGCCACGGCGTGAATTCGTAAAGGGAAAGAAAGATGCGTGCTGTACGGGAAAATTTTGACGTTTTTCTAACATTTTCTCGACCGATTCTCAGCCATGCCACGGGTTGCCCGATCTTAAACGCGTTCGCTTGTTTATAAAACTTGAGGATTTACGACCCAATCGGCTCAAGGATAACGATGTGTCCTTTTATCTAGTCAGCAAAATAATCCTATACGAAACTACTAAACATCCGAAATGATCCGTAACATTTCGTCTAAACAACATTGTCTTAGACGTGGTTTATTTCTTCTTCAGTTCATGTTCATGTTTAGGTTTAGTTTACATGTTGCTATTTTGCGATATTGCGCAAGTGCTCTGATTGGCTGAACTGTCCGGTTCTTTAACACAACCTTGTGCGCATTCAGGGAACTACAGCGCTTGAAGCGCTGCAATTTAAAAATCGCTGAAAGTCTGTATGTAAAACGTCGTTTTTTAAAGCACTTTGCTGCCGCAATCCACCATTAATGAAGCGTATATATCTTTCGCTGCATTGCTTTAATCAAGCTCTTTACGAAAGCAGATTTTTAAATTGCAGCGCTGCAACCGCTGTAGTTCCCTGAATGCGACCATTATCGCAAGATTTGAAATTTACGGGGCGGGAAAGTTTGAACAAGGCCACTGGCAAACATGTTTTATATTTCATCAGCTTAATATAACCAAATATCCCTAGATTCAAATATTTTGCGATTTCATTGAAAATAAGTTAATATCGCCACATGGAAACGCACCTTTACGCTTACTAGCTTATGACAAATGTATTCCAACCCAGACGAAGCAGTCGAAACGAAACGAGCTCAAACTTGTTTACATTTCACTATATGGTACTCAGACTAGCAGTATTTGCAAATGGTAATGTGAAAATGAAAACTGAAAACTTTCTCAACACTTCAATAACTTTCTTTGAAGTTGGGAAAACCAAGGATTCGCGTAGTAAAGCTCAAGCGTGGACTACTCGTAACTAAGCTAAAACATGAAAATGAGTAGGTAAATGCGTGAATTGTGTATAAGTTAAGAGCAGAAGACTAAACTAGCGGGCCTTGCATATTCAAGGAACTGTACTCTAGGGATTGCCTTTTCTTACCTTACCTTGCCTTTCGTTACTGGTCTGCTTCACTGCATTGCTCGTGTTTGGGAAATTCATCGTGCTGATTTTGAGGTGTATTTGAGGCAGCTTCGTAGAGCGCAAGCCCGCATATGCTAGCATTAAGAGCTGCACTGCGGGATATTACAGAGAGACATTCCGCTATCACGCTTGTTTCGCATTCGGAACGGAACTCAGGACAATCTAATCTATCGCTCCTATCTCTCAGTGGCCCTGCACGGGTGTAAGCTGTCTTTCGTTTCGATTTCATATCTGATCACTGTCATCTCATTAATACCCATTAGCAGCCAATCCATTTAGGTGAGCCTTAATGTTATCATTCATTGCGGAATTTGTATCAGTGGACCTGGACGAGGAAGAGAAAAAAAATACAAAGCTTATAAGGATTACCTACCAAGTTCCAAGTTTATTCGAATTTAGGTAGAATCAGTAGAACTTTTACTTCAGTCCTGTTTTTTTGTTCAATTTGTCTGTATTGCCTTACTTTATATGCATGTGGGTTTTTGGTAGGGTGTCAATACTGTCTAAACAAATTAATTTTCACTTTATCAAAAAATGATTCATGTCTGTTGCCGCCTATAAGTCTATACTCTATTCCGATGAGATAAAAGATTTCAAAGTTTTGACTGATTGCTTTTCTAAATGTATTTTGCATGTTTGTACCTACATTGTACTTGTTCTGCTAAAATACCAATAACTTGCAGTCAGCTGCAGACAAATAACAGCTGGCTGGCAGTACAACACGAAAATATCATACCCCAAGCATCATTTATATTCTTTAAAAGCAAGCTTAAGCGAACTAAAACATGTACTTAGTCTGTATCTTTAGCGCATAGTACAGAGTAAAAAGTAATGTTCTTGGAGCTAACACAACCTTTATAAAATATATCAACCTCATCAACATAACATTATACCGTATACCGTTATACCCTTCTGAAACCGGTACAAAATGACGCAGTAACATTAAAATGTCAAACAAAAATTAGTTTCCCAGTCGGATATTCAGTATTTTTTTTTTAAATTGAATATAAATACATGTTGGTTGCTTCATACGCTCCCCTACGGACGAGAGTTTCAGTTTGGCTACCTCTGGCTACGTATTTTCTCATGATTTTCGCGCAAAAAATTAACAAATTTGATAAAGTTTGTTCCAGTAAAGTGTGGCCACCTAGCGGGGGCAACAACTTGCCATTTTAATTCCGAATATTCAAATTCAAATTATCTGAACACATGCGCAATAAAACTCGACTATTATCGTGTTTATTCGTGCAAACTTATTGTAGAAATCTGTAAATCTGACAACTGACGTTCAGCAAGGCACAAGTGATTCGGCAAATGAGTGCTCAAATCAAATCTCAAATCCTCGAGCCAAACGTATGAGATGAGCTTACGTTTTAGCCACTTCCACTAGTGCTAGCGACTAGCTTAGTCAGACGATTGCTAGTTCTCGAGCTTAAGCTGATATTTGTTTACGTTTTTCCATCATAACATTATAAAATATACAATGGTAACCCCTTTGACATAACTACAAACAGAACAAACAGAAAATGGTTGAGATTGGTTCATCAAGTCTTCTGCATCTGGGGGACGTCGTCTCCCTATATGCTGAAGGCAATGTTAGCGGATTTCTTAGTACACTTGGGTAAGTACAGTCAAGTATAATCCAAACGTAATTATTAATATCTCTTTGAATTATTTTAGCTTGGTGGATGATCGATGTGTCGTTTGTCCAGAAGCAGGTGACTTGGCAAATCCTCCCAAAAAGTTTCGAGGTAATCATTTAGTTCTATTCATTTATTAAAATAATAGCCTGGCTTGTTGTTTGTGAGTAAGAATTTAATATAGAAAGTAACATAAGTCACAAACGATTTGAAACAACAAAGGAAATATTAGTAATAGATTATGTTTGAAAGCCATTACAAATTAAACAGCTATTAACGATTGTGTTTTTCGTTCATAGACTGCTTGTTTAAAATATGTCCCATGAATCGTTACTCCGCTCAGAAGCAGTTCTGGAAAGCAGCCAAGCAAAGTATGGGATCAAATACAGATGCTGGATTGTTGAAAAGACTTCATGTAAGCTACCTTCATTTAAATAAACAATTCTTAAAGTTTAAAAACGTCTGTTTCGAGTATTATTATACGATGCATATGTTCCTCTTTTAGCATGCAGCTGAAATTGAGAAGAAACAGAATGACAGCGAAAACAAGAAAATGTTAGGATCGAATGTGCAATACGGTTGTGTAGTTCAGGTGGGTGCTAAAATTATTTTTATTGCGGATGTTTGTGTGTGTGTGTGTGTGTGTATATATAAATCGTAACGTAACAGTGAAAATGACATTTATTTACAAGCTTTGCTATTTTTTCAATAGACTTCCCGGAAATTGCCTTTTATCGTCAATTAGCATAAAGATTTAAAAATACTTTCAACAATATTTACGATATTAAAATAAAATAACGAATAGAAAAAAATATGTTTATCATTTGAAATATGAAAATTGTTTCAGTTACTTCACTTAAAATCAAACAAATACCTCACCGTAAACAAACGTTTGCCAGCATTATTAGAAAAGAATGCAATGCGTGTGTACTTAGACGGGAATGGGAATGAAGGTTCGTGGTTTTACATTCTTCCCTTCTACAAACTTCGCTCCAACGGCGACAACATTGTACTGGGTGATAAAGTAATATTAAATCCGGTGAATGCCGGGCAACAAGTACTTCATGTAGCTGCCAATCACGAATTGCCCGACAATCTTGGCTGCAAAGAAGTGAACGTTGTCAATGGCAGTACATCATGGAAAGTCACACTTTTTCTCGAGCATCGGGAAAATGCCGAAGACGTTCTTAAAGGAGGCGATGTCATTCGATTGTTTCACGCTGAACAGGAAAAGTTTCTAACTATGGATGAGTATAAAAAGACACAAAATGTATTTTTACGTACCACCGGGCGTACTTCAGCGACAGCAGCAACCAGCAGCAAAGCTTTATGGGAGATAGAAGTCGTTCAACATGATCCATGTCGCGGTGGTGCCGGTCATTGGAATTCATTGTTTCGATTCAAACATTTAGCTACCGGACAATATTTAGCTGCCGATGTTGATATGGATCAAACGATGGATGCAATGCGCACCAAACTTAGATCAGACATGGGTTCTTCAGGTGAATCACAAGTATATCACTTAGTTCCCGTTGCTTATTCGAATGAAATTGCATCGTTGTTTGAACTTGATCCGACAACATTAACACGCGCTGATTCTCTAGTCCCACAATCCAGTTACGTACGCTTACACCATTTGTATTCAAACACGTGGGTACATTCAACGTCGATACCAATCGATAAGGATGAAGAGAAGCCGGTGATGTCAAAGGTTGGCTGTGCCATAATGAAGGAAGATAAGGAAGCGTTTGCTTTGATATCGGTATCACCGATTGAGGTGCGAGATCTTGATTTTGCAAACGATGCATGTAAAGTACTCTCGTCTCTTTCGAGCAAGCTAGAGAATGGGACAATTTCGCATAATGAACGAAGGGCTGTGACTACTCTACTCCAAGATATTGTTTATTTCGTCGCGGAGCTAGAAAACGATCAGAATAAGACGGAAGCCCTTGATTTGGTTGTCACGAATCCGAATAGGGATCGACAGAAGTTGCTCCGGGAACAGGCAATACTTAAGCAGCTGTTTAAAATACTTCAGGGACCTTTTATGTCGATAGATGGTAAACCCGCATTTCTAAAAATCGAAGAGTTGAATGATCAACGGCATTCTCCTTATAAATACATTTTCCGGCTTTGTTATCGTATTCTACGACTAAGTCAACAAGATTACAGGAAGAACCAGGTAATTTTCCCATAATTTGAATATTAATTATGATTATGTGTATAAATTGTAAAATCATTTTATTTAGGAATATATTGCAAAACATTTCGGTTTTATGCAAAAACAAATCGGTTACGATATTCTTGCTGAAGATACTATAACAGCATTACTTCATAACAACCGCAAACTGCTGGAAAAGCATATAACAGCCGCTGAGATTGAAACATTCGTCGGTTTGGTTCGAAAGAACATGCTAAATTGGGAGTCACGATTTCTCGATTACTTATCAGATCTTTGCATATCAAATCGCAAAGCAATTGCAGTCACCCAAGAACTCATCTGTAAGAGTGTCCTCAGCGAGAAAAACTGTGACATCCTCATCGAAACATCGATCGAAATACAAGATGCCAATTCATCAACTGGTTCAGGTAATGAAAACGACGACGATTTCGAAAGTATTGATGAACCCTTGGAAGAGAAACACGTGGTGCTTCTATGGAACAATCGTAAACGCAATATGAATCTTACCTATCTGTGTCGCAATGCAAAACTTGGCTTACGCGACGACCAAGCAATCCTCGATTACTACAAACATCAGCTCGACCTTTTCTCAAACATGTGCTTAAACAGACAATACTTAGCACTTAATATCCTATCACCACAATTAGACATTGACTTGATACTCAAATGTATGGCTGATGAAACAGTCAGCTACGAATTGCGAGCATCATTCTGTCGGTTAATGTTGCATTTGCATGTTGATCGTGACCCACAGGAGCCTGTCACGCCTGTGAAATACGCTCGCCTGTGGTCGGAGATTCCATCAAAGATGTCTATCAATGATTATGATAGGAATAAGACTCCGGATGAGAATAAGGAAGCTGTGCAGAAGCGATTTTGTTCGACTATTAGTTTCGTTGAGGACTATTTGTGCAATGTGGTTGCGAAAATGTGGAGTTTTGCTGATCAGGAGCAGAATAAATTGACCTTCGAGGTTTGTATTCGGCCTTTTTATGATTTTGTAGTTCTCGTTTGGGGCGTGCATGGTAATATTTGTGTGTTTTTGTTTCCAGGTAGTTAAATTGGCGAGAGAACTAATTTATTTCGGTTTTTATAGTTTTTCTGATTTGTTACGACTAACCAAAACTTTGCTTAGTATTTTGGATTGTGTATCGGAGAACGATTTTGTTGATGGTCGTTTGCCGATTGGTGATGTCGAGTGTAAGTATTTGTTTTGTTCCAATGTTATTCGAAGAACTTAATCATTAAAAAAAAAGCCTTCTACCATTTAGAAGATGTATTAGTAAAGTATTGAAATGAGCATATATCAATATCATTAACATCATTTTTGTGCGTAGCTCAAGAACGTGAACAGGAAAACGTACGAGCTACGACAACACGAGGTAAACTCGTAAATTTTAATTGAACTTTAATGATTTGCATGAGGTCGTCCTATTTTTACCTTGATGTTTTCAGTTAACTTCTTCACTCATCAATTTACAATTCTCTTGGATGCTGTCGGTCTTTAGTTTTATTATTTTATTTTTAACTTGCACAAAAAGTAAATTATAGATTTTTTTCTTATTGGAAACTTTTGTCTAGCTGAAGGTGGAGTACTACGATCCATTGGTGACATGGGTGCTGTGATGACCTCCTTGGCATTGGGTCCAGTCGGAAGATCAGTCGTATCTCCAAATGGAAACCAACACGGCAAAGCAGGCTTGAAGGAATATCCACTGGTAATGGATACCAAACTTAAAATCATCGAAATTCTTCAGGTAAATTGCTCCATCTCCGTTTACTGAATATATTTATACATATTTTCTGTAGTTCATACTTGATGTTCGTTTGGATTATCGCATCAGTTGTCTTCTAAGCATATTTAAACAAGAATTCGATGAATCTGAACGCAACGGTTCAGATGTATCAGCCATCGGCAACAAAAGCATCGATTTAGAGTGGATTGGTAGCCAAGCGGAGGGAATATTCGGAAGTAGTGAAGAATGTGCGGTTTTAGATTTAGACGGTCACGGGGGTCGAACTTTTCTACGCGTTTTGCTTCATTTAACTATGCACGATTATCCGTCTTTAGTCTCAGGAGCATTACATCTCTTGTTCAGACATTTTAGTCAACGACAAGAAGTTCTTCAAGCTTTCAGACAAGTACAACTACTTGTATCTGATAGCGATGTTGAATCGTACAAACAAATTAAAGCTGATTTAGATGTATTGCGACAAAGCGTCGAAAAGTCTGAATTGTGGGTGTACAAATCAAAATGCGTCGAGGATCATAATCCACCTACTCCTAAGAAAAATAAAGAAGAATATGAGGATCCTACATTAGCATCGTCAATAAAATCACCTCCTGCATTAAGTACGATTGAAAAAAAGGGTTCAGCTATTAATTTGGATGTTGGCCCACCGTTGCATCCGGAGCAGGCTGCTGAGTATAAAAAGATTCAACAGATACTTATAAGAATGAATAAGTTGTGCACAACAGAGGCGGCTGGGAATCTTACAAAACCGCGAAAACACGAGCAGAGATTATTGAGAAATGTTGGTGTCCATACAGTTGTCTTGGATTTGCTGCAAATACCGTATGACGAAAAAGAGGACGTGCGCATGAATGAGTTAATGCGTTTGGCCCACAAATTTCTGGAGAACTTTTGTTTGGGTAATCAACAGAACCAGGTTTTGTTGTATAAACATTTGGATCTGTTCTTAAATCCTGGGGTAAGTTACAAGAAATTGCTTTGAAATTAAATGTCTACAACGATATATTTATGTTTAGATCCGGGAAGCTCAAACGGTTTGTGCCATATTTCAAGACAACTCCAACTTATGTAACGAAGTAAACGAAAAAGTAATTCAACATTTTGTGCATTGCATTGAAAGTCATGGGCGTCACGTGCAATATTTAAAGTTCCTCCAAACAATTGTCAAGGCCGAGAATCAATTTATACGAAAATGTCAAGACTTAGTCATGCAAGAGGTAAGTTCCCTCATCTTTCCACTTGTTTGTTCAATATATAATTATACGCTCCGTTCTAGTTGATAAATTCAAGCGAAGACGTTTTGGTCTTCTATAACGACAAAGCATCATTTAATCATTTTGTCGAAATGATGCGATCCGAACGACATAGCATGGATGAAGGCAGCCCTCTGCGGTATCATGTCGAATTGGTAAAGCTACTAGCTTGCTGTACAATGGGTAAAAACGTATACACCGAAATTAAGTGCCATAGTTTATTGCCACTTGACGATATCGTGGCAATGGTTACACATCGCGACTGCATACCTGAAGTGAAGGAAGCTTACGTTGGTTTCCTTAACCATTGCTACATAGACACCGAAGTAGAAATGAAGGAGATCTACACGTCGAATCACATGTGGAGTCTATTCGAGAAGTCCTTTTTGGTTGACATGGCGGACATAGCAACTGCACCGATAGATAGAACGCACAACGACAAAGCTCTCGAAAATTACGTTACCAATGGAGTGATGAACATCATATCGACGTTTTTCAGCAGTCCGTTTTCGGACCAAAGCACTACCGTCCAGGTATTTGATTTTATTAATAAAATGCATGAGTAATACCCGTTTTACGATATAGTTGCTGCTTTTCATATAAAATTGAGAATTATAAAAATTTGGGTCGCTTTTATATTTTTATTGCCATTGGGGAGCGTTTAGGCTTGGTTAGTTTGAAACCATTAATTATATTTCGTGAGGTTGATTAATTTTTAATTGGCTGCATTAGTCGGGTGGTGGGATTTGGTATTTTTAATTTCTTTTTGCTAGAAACATCTGCATGAGGCAAGGGTTTATTGGAGCGATTCCACTTTGGATGACTACGATCCGTTTGCGGCGGTAGCGCCGCTTAAGTATTCGCCATTTCCTTCTTGTAACGTAAGTAATTTGTTTGGGATTGCGTTTGGCTCTTTGTATGTTTAATGGATGGCACATGGACTTGGCATAATCGCAATTTGGCATTTTGGCACTTTAATGCTTTACTAATTTATCTTTCACAATTCTATTCATCACTATCACCACTTATACTTTTAACTTAACTTCCCTTTACTTGCTACATTTATGCTAATAGCAACTAATAACTAACCGAATCATCAACCATAAATGAAAAGTTTTTATCAATATTTGCAACAGCAACATGTCAATTGTTGTTGTGTTGCATGTTAGTTTAGAGATCTTTCTGACTAACTTAACTTAATGCTAATTCTTTGGTTTAAAATTGGATAGATTAGTTTAGACAAACTTATAGCGATGACTCGTTTTTAACAAGATTTAATGGATTGTGTTTTTAATAATAATCTAATCTGAAAAACACTACATTATAATTATCTTACCTGCGAAAACGATTCGTATTTTGCAGACCCGTCAACCCATTTTTGTGCAATTGTTGCAATCAGCATTTAGAGTATCCCAGTGTCCATGGTTAGCTGCTTCACAACGCTTTAATGTTGAAAATTGTATCCGTACGCTCTCAGAAGTTGGTTAGTCTTTTATTCTCTATTTATATTCTTTACTATTAATATTAATAATAATAATTCTACTAAGTAACGGATAACAATTTGGTTGATACATAATAAATAACACTTTACACTTTAGTTTTGCAACTACACACAAACTTAACGGTTTGCGGATATCAAAATTTTTAGATTACAAATTAAAAACAATGAATAATCAATTGCACTATGCGCAATTTTAACTATACTGATTTATTTGTGTATTTTATTTAATTATCGTTTTTATTAAAGCAAAAAATCGTGGAATCGCAATTCCTTTGGACTTAGAAAGCCAGGTTGCTACAATGTTTAATAAAGCAACAATCTTAACACGACAAACGAGCAAATGGCTTCAGGCTTCGAAACTGCCCAAGATTGAACGGTCTCAATCGCAGGTACGATTGTTTGATTGTAAATATAATTGACTAGTTTTCTTAAATTTGTTTAAATTTATTTAGCTGATGCGATTGGATAGAAGCATAATTGAAGGCCTGCAAGATATTGTTTCCTTGCTTGAGGATCAACTAAAGCCACTCGTGCAATCCGAATTATCTTTATTAGTAGACGTACTGTACAGACCCGAATTGTTATTCCCTCCAGGGACTGAATCCCGCAAAAAATGTGAAAGCGGCGGTTTCATTCGGAAACTGATCAAACACACAGAAAAGCTACTTGAAGAAAAAGAAGAAAAATTGTGCGTTAAAGTACTGAAAACGCTTCGGGAAATGATGGCGATCGATCCGGAATATGGCGATAAGGTATATTTATTTATACGGCTACTAGACTAAGATTAACTTCCCCATTAAATGACCATAACCAATTTTATAATTTGAAATTTCTCATGTTTTTCATGCTTTCATGTAGATGGAGAACGTAGCGGTAGTTTTATTTGCGTTTTCTTTAAGTGTTCATAATGCTAATGATAATTTTCTTAGGGCGATATGCTTCGGACCAGTTTGTTGACTCGATACTTCGGCAAATCATTTATTCCAAAGAACGATGTAGACGTCACATCCATGCAAGTATCATCGCAGATGCATGGACCCGGCGCTAAAATTCTTAGCCGAGCTTGCCGCACCCTGCACGAAGTACAAACGCATTTAGATAAGGAAGGCGCGTCTGATTTGGTCGTAGAATTGGTGATCAAATCCCTAAACTCACCATCAATATTTAGCGAAGCAGTTGAGTTAGGAATTGCATTATTGGAAGGCGGCAATCCCATCATACAACGTAGCATGTTCAACAAACTTTTAGGCGGCGATCTCAGTCAAGCTTTCTTCAAAGTCTTTTACGACAAAATGCGGGATTCACAGCAAGAAATCAAATCTACTGTGAGCGTTAACACATCAGATATTGCAGCAAAAGCACATGAAGAAAAACAGGAAGGTAAAGAAGTTGATAAAACTGCGCGAAAACAAGGGGTCAAATCAAATGGGATTCTTATAACCGAAGAATTGAGGGATGAACTTAGTAGGGCTGCTGAGAATACATCTCAAACGTACGCGAATGTAAAAAGCATGGGGGCGGCGGGTGATGAAAATTGTGCCATGATCGTTGGGGCTGTTTCGGCTTTCGAAGATATGCTTGCGGAAAAAATGGAAAAACATCGTGAACGCGAAGAACAAAGTTCTTTATCGACGAAAGTAATGATCATGCAACCAATATTAAGGTTCCTGCAGTTACTTTGTGAGAATCACAACCCTGCACTGCAGAATCTCCTAAGAAATCAAAACAATAAAACTAATTACAACTTAGTTTCGGAAACACTAATGTTTTTGGATTGTATCTGCGGCTCTACAACAGGGGGTCTTGGTCTGTTGGGTTTGTACATTAATGAACACAACGTGTCTCTTATTAATCAAACATTGGAAACACTTACGGAATATTGTCAGGGTCCTTGCCATGAAAATCAAAATTGTATAGCTACACATGAATCAAACGGTTTGGACATTATAACTGCGTTGATCTTAAACGACATTAATCCGTTGGGTAAGTCACGAATGGACTTAGTATTGGAATTGAAAAACAACGCGTCTAAATTGCTTTTGGCCATAATGGAGAGCCGTGGGGATAGCGAAAATGCAGAAAGAATTCTTTACAATATGAACCCGAAGCAACTCGTCGATGTTGCATGTCGCGCATTTCACCAGGAATCATTAGATGACGATGACGAAGAGGAAGGTACCGCCGGCGATGATGGAGCGACTGTTTCGCCCAGAGAGGTTGGTCATAACATTTACATTTTGTGTCATCAATTAGCTCAACATAATAAGGAGTTGGCCGCCCTTCTTAAACCGATTGATGGCGGAAATGATGCCAAAACTCAGTTGGCACTGTTGTATTACGCAACGCATACTGCTCAAATTGAAATTGTTCGGCACGATCGAACACTTGAACAGATTGTTTTTCCGATACCAGAGATTTGCGAGTATATTACAACTGATACCAAGTACAGAATTCTGACAACCGCTGAAAGAGATGATCAAGGCTCGAAAGTTTGTGAGTTTTTCGATCGAACTGATGCGATGTTTAATGAAATGAAATGGCAGAAGAAACTCAGAGGTACGGTACTTTAAATTATAAAATATGTACATTTGTTAAATAATTGTGTGTTATTACAGCACAACCATTACTTTACTGGGTCAGCAACTACATGTCTCTCTGGAGCAACATTTTGTTCAATTGTGCCGTTCTTATTAATCTTATCGTGGCTGTGTTTTACCCATTTAATGATACAGTACCTAGTAAGTCGATTTAATTCAATGCTCGTCTTCTTTTCTAAATTACTGTGTACGTTTTCATTTACAGAACTTAGTTCTACAGTATCGGCACTCATCTGGGCTGCAATGACTTCAGCAGCGGCAATTGTAATAACCTTGCCTCGCGAAACAGGAATTCGTACTCTGGTCGCGTCGACGATTTTACGCTTCATATTTTCGTTAGGCCCCGAACCGACACTTGCAATACTGGGCACTTTAACCGTCCTTTTAAAGGGCATTCATCTAGTCAGCATCATGGGCAATAACGGTACATTAACAAAGACTTATCAACAGATTTTAACTGACGCAGAGCTACTCTACCATTTGACGTACTTAATCTTCTGCATGCTGGGCATCTTGATGCATCCATTCTTCTTCTCCGTGCTTGTAAGTACATAGAAAAACATTATACATTTGTGTTTTATAGTATTTTATTTTTAATGTTGAAAATTTACAGCTCTTTGATGTAGTTTACCGTGAAGAAACACTTCTCAACGTAATTCGTTCAGTAACACGTAACGGTCGATCTATAATTTTAACAGCGGTCCTAGCACTTATCCTTGTGTACATGTTTTCAATCATCGGCTACATGTTCTTTAAAGATGACTTTTTGCTTAGTGTCGATGACGATTCCGATACGAAACATACAGGACCAGCTGAGGAGTTTAGTTGCGAGACTGTTCGTGATAAGTACTCGTCAAATCCGGGTAATGAGCAACTCCATTGTCATCGGGAAGTGCGCGAAAGGGCTTGCGATTCGTTGATTATGTGTATTGTAACAACACTTAATCAAGGTTTGCGTAATGGGGGTGGCATTGGTGATATCCTTCGTGCGCCAAGTAGCGGTGAGGGTTTGTTTGTCGCTCGTGTCGTCTATGATTTACTATTTTACTTCGTCGTCATAATTATTGTATTGAATCTTATTTTTGGTGTCATTATTGACACATTTGCCGACCTAAGATCTGAAAAACAACAGAAAGAATTGATATTGAAGAACACATGCTTCATTTGTGGATTAAATAGATCTGCTTTTGATAACAAGACAGTCAGTTTCGAAGAGCATATCAAATGTGAACATAATATGTGGCACTATTTGTACTTCATTGTTCTGATCAAAGTAAAAGATCCAACCGAATTTACTGGACCTGAAAGTTATGTTTACGCCATGGTAAAGGCCTCGAATCTGGACTGGTTTCCGCGCTTGAGGGCAATGAGTCTGGCATCTGTTGAAAATGATGGGGAACAAATTGAATTGCGCAGCTTGCAATCGCAATTAGAAATTACACAAGTACTTGTCACAAATTTATCGCAGCAATTAATGGAATTGAAAGATCAAATGGCCGAACAACGCAAGCAGAAACAACGTATTGGTTTATTCAATTCGGCATATCAGCACTCCAACAATTTACCGTAAACATTTAAACGCATTTTTTTTTCATTGCGCGTTCTTATGTGAATATTTTCTTAATTCTAGCGTACCTTGGTCTAGATTCTCTAGAGATGATTTTCATAATACTATCACTCCTCATAACACAAATCATCAGTTATCATTTGAACCATAGTCACAAACCCGCAGTCATAAATAAATATGGTAAAAAGCAATTATAAATTGAAGTAAGCTCATTTAATTAGTAATAATAGTAGATAATATTATATTAGAAAAGTAGGAAATACTCAAATTTATAAGATACAAGATTCAATTGAACGATTTGAAGGATAGCATAATGATGTTATTAAGAAAGTCTAACTTTTAAAATTTAAAATGATTTATAGAAATTGTTGGAATTTTATCGCGTTATAAAATGTTTTTCATTGTTAGCTATTACATTATATTTCTTATTGAAATACTTTAATGTTTTTCATGTTTCATTTAATGACAACTTGGTTTTCAGAGTAGATGAAAAATGAAGAAAATCGTCAGTCATTTTGGTACAATTATGTTTCTGATATCCTTCCCCTGATGGACTTATTTGTCCTTGAGAGTTGATATGCGTTGTTTCCAGTCTTCTTCGCTTATGGAGGACGTAAGTACAGAATTCCCAAATCTAATATCTATAACATTATCGGTTGTAATAAGGACTGATCTTATCATGATTTTTAATGATACAATCTGGCCTTCGCATTCTGATTTACAACGTTGAGAACTTTATTTATTTTTGCGATCTAAGAAAACAAACATAAGAAAGTTAAAGGTTTAAATCGAAAATACTTTTATTATAATACAATTTACATAATTATATTTAAATAGTTGGAACTTGTGAATCTTTGATGGAGATAACAAGAAAATTCTTATCAACCTTATGTACTATTTATAACTATACTCAACTCCCATCGTTTATTACTAATTAGGTAATGATTGAAAATCATATGCCTTATAATTTAAAAATACTTATGTACGTACACAAGTTCTACACTCCAATAATGGCCGTATTTGTAATTCAATTTATCACAATCTCTCGCAGTCAACAAACAAGATATTACAACGGACGATTAAAAGTTAACTGATTAATTAAACAGCAGGTCACATTACAAACATTTACTGAATATCGTGAAATCGTAGAATTGCCCGCCCGGGTATTTCAGATTTGCTCAGTTTTTGAACGACTGAACAAGCTTGATCAGCGGGAAAAACTGTGTGTGGTGGCGGAATAATCTAAACAAAACAATAATGAACATAAAATAGTTATTAATTTGCGACGCATTAAAGCTAATTATAGAAATTACCTCGCCGCTTGAAACTAGTTGGACTAATTCTGTCAATTGTTCAACATTCCCTTTTGCAACCGGTTGGATTTTCTGCTCTTGTTTTTCGGCTAATGGCAAAAATTTTGGCAAAAGTCGTTCAGCTACTTCTTCGTTCACCAAGACGACGCCTTTTTTGTTCAAACATTGCAATGATCGTTGTAGAGTTCTTGCAGTTGTGCCGAAGTCAATAACGATGTCGACTAATCCGTTACAAGCATTTGTTGTTCTTTCAATTATTTGCGTCTCGTAAAGATCTTCACTCCATTGTACCAAATTCACACTAGAATTAAGATATAGATGAATTAATTAATTTTATTAGTTTGTTCGGTGAAGACTTACTTTTTGTGAACACTTTGGGCAACTTTAAAACCTTCATCTCTCATGCAAGCAACTGTAACTTTAACACGATCTCGATGTTCTGAATTTCCAAAATGATGAGCTGCGATACGAATGGCCCACAAAGCCAAACCACCGGTGCCAACTATTAAAATCTTCACTTCTTTATTATCAGGACGTTCGCGTAACAACTCGAGCACGTAGGCGTGCGCTGCAAGCACAGCATTTTTACCCATTAACGCTCCGGTTGGAAGCATTGCAGCGATGCTTAATGGTAAATTATCCGGTACGGGAATTACGTAAGATAAATCGCTAACAACAACAAATTCGGAATACCCATGTGGTATGGCATCATGTGGGTAGAGGACAACTCTTTGGCCAATTACCAATCCGTTTCCTGGCGTTACATCATTTCCAAGCTCGTCAATCACTCCAGATACTTCAAAACCGGGAAATAAAGCGCTGTCGCGAATGCCGTAGTTAGTTTGACTCGGCAATTCTTCAGGAATTGTTGCTTGTGTTGACGAGTTGGACGGTAAACGGTTTCGATTACGGTAGCATGCACCGGCACACACGACTTTAATGCGTGCTCCTTTTGGAGGTACATCTGGAACTGGTACTTCGCAATTAAACACAAAGTTTGATGATAGTTCGAGTCCCGGTGATTCGATTGAAACTTGTCTGCAGTATCTTGACACAGCTGGATCATCAGACCTGCATAAATAATTTTCATTTAAAATTAACTGATCATTATCGTTACATCAAATTGTCTACTTCAATGACATATTTTTGTCATTGAATCAGTATTTTGAAAAAATACTTAATTTAAAAAAAAATAATGGTACAATTAAGTGGTTATCGTAATATTTTTTACTATACAAAATGAGTGTCTCCTTGAACAAATATTAAACCACTTCATAAATTAAATCACGTTAAGCAGTAAATTATGTCACCTCTTAAATTTAAATCATGTAGGTACCTACACCTTTGGAATTTTAGAATTTAAATAAAACATGCACGCAAATAAGTCAAACGTAACTGTTTCGAAATTTAATTTAGTTTACAGGATTCTTTGTTTTGCTACAATTTACAAGTAGAAACAAATAATAAAGAAAATAGTAACAAATAATTTTAAATATGAGAAACAAAGAAAAAATAATTGACTCACCCGTTTTGATTTATATTATTCGGATGCAACAACATGATTTCTTATTCACTTAGGTACCTAACACAAAAGTTTATATTTTTGCAGCTTTTCTCTTGTAGATTTTTCTTCTATTGCTTGTCTTGAATTTGTAAAATGATCGCGACCGAAGTTTGCTTCAAAATAAACCACTCCGACCTGGGAACAAACTTTATTATGCTTTATACTCGAACTCAAAACGATCACAGCAAAAACAAGTCAACTAGTGCGATGCTGCGTATAGAGCCGCTAACGATAACTCGCTTTATTCCTGCTGGCTCGTTAAAGTTATGCTTATGGAAACACTCAAACCGCGTACTTTGTTTACTCGCAAGCAGGCGAGTAGCACGTTTTCCACGCGTGATCGAACGAGTCATCGCTCGGTTGAAGCGGCACGCACAACGCAAATGAAGACCTCTTTTCCTGCTGGCTGTACAATTTTTCTTCGTTCCGTTTTATTTATGCTTCGCTTTATTGAATAACTGATATCGAATGGTTAATTAATGTTAAATGATCCTCAGAATCAAAAATAATTCGCTAAAATTCTTGATTTCAAAATATTAGTCTAAGTATTAGTTTGTTTATAAACAAAATAAAATAATTTATTTCAGACAGCGCCTTGTATATTCAATATTTTTTTAGAGACAGTATACAGATTTGTTTTGTGTATCGAAAAAAGAATTTTTTTATTTTTATCTTTTTACTTCAAATTTGAATTTGTTTGTTTCATTTTACAAGATCCATCAAATCGTTTTGCATAGCTGTTTATTCAGTACAAAACAAATAATAAATATAGTAATAAACTATAGAATAGTTTACTAAATAGTTAGGCTTGTGTAGCTTTTAAATTATCTGATTGCTTGCATATAGGTAAACGTTTTTTGTTTGATTTCTATTTCACAATGTTCCGGTATACGTTTATTTCGTGACTGGCACACAAGGAGCACGTGTAAAGTTTATAAATAAACGGGTTTCCACTCGTGCCAAAAAGGATTCGAGCATTGGTGACGTTTCCTCTTTTACGCAAATACTTTTTTGTCATTTATTTCTACGTTGTCAGTCGCAATTCGTAAGAATATTTAAAAACTACGCAAAAACGTCTGATAATCACTCGAATTCTCAGGAGTGGCTAGGCCAAGTATGCAAACAAAAACGTTTATAAATAAGTATAAGATTTGTTTTTGTCCACAATTCGTGTCACACATGTTCACTGATCATATCAACCCTTGTTTCTATTCGATATCATTCGATGAAACTATTCATGATTTTATTTGTTCATGTGTGTCGTCTCTTTGTCGCGGGTTCGAAATCAAAACAGGAAGCTTAGCCAAGCACTTAGCTAGTGTTTCTATTGATGAAGTTCACATCACAACAACAATAGTTTCAGAAGGCCTTGTGTGATATAATAAGCAGTTAAATTTAATTGACACTGAGAAGCATATTTATAGAAATATATCAATATATACGTACTTGGTCATGAATACTTAATTGTTTGCATTGCAATTCTAATTGTATCATAAATACTAATGTGGAGCTAAACAAAGAATGTTATTGAAATACTGAGGTAGCACTGCAATTTTTCTCTTGTATCATTTGTGATTGAGAAAATTGGCAAATCTATAGGGAAATTGTACAGCGCAAGCTCGAATACTCGCGCAGAAACACATTTTATCGATTTTTATACCAACCATATGATAGATTCTGCATTTCCCCGTTCTTTTTGCATTATTTTTTATTGCTTTTGCAATGAAGCGTTTGAAGTTGAATTGTAATTACTTTTGAATAGTTGTTAAGGTAATTTTCGGTAAGTGGGAGAAAATGTGAAAGACGTATTTTTATATAGGCAACTTAATATACATCTGGTAATCTTCACTGGTTCACGGCATTGTAGCGCTCTAAACTACTCGGTGTAGTTTGGAACTATTCTGACTCTGCACTGACACGACTGACACACACGTTTGACACTGACTTGCTCAATGTTTACACGTAATCCAGAAATATTTAGTTTTCTTAAAAGAAAATAATCATCACAAATTAAATAACTACCGACTTAACTTGTTTCAGAAATACATCGGCGCAATTTCAACTAGAAATCATGAAATTCGATAATTTTCATTCAATATTTTGGTTTGTTGCGGTTTTAGAAATTCTAACCTGCAAAGTACTAGCAACAAATCTTGCAACAAACAAGAAAGATTTATTAAAACAAGCCAAACTTCCCCTTTGTCGTGCTTGTAAAGTGTACATCGATTCATTCCAAAGGGTAATACTGTTTTTATATAAAATTGTTTTGATTTGATCACATCTGATTTTTTTTATTGCTTCAGGAAATGAAAAAAACTGAGCGAGGAAAATTTGAAGGTGGCGATGCAGCTTGGGAGGAAGAAAAACTTCGAACATATTCAAAGAGCGAAGTGCGACTGGTTGAGATTCTTGAGAAAGTGTGTGAGGACGTTGTTGAAGGGCAAACACAATGTTATTCGTTAAACGAACAATACGACACAGCTATTGAAGAATGGTGGTTTAAACAGCAAGACGTGCATCCCGATTTGTATCAGTATTTCTGTATCGATAAGATTCAATATTGCTGTCCGGATAATCATTTCGGGTCGAACTGCACCCCATGCGAAGGCTTTCCCTTCCATATTTGCAGTAACAATGGGAGATGCAAGGGATCTGGGACTAGGAAGGGTAATGGCCAGTGCTCATGTGATAAAGGCTATGCTGGGACAAAATGTGAGTCCTGTCACGATGGTTACTTCGAATCTTACAGAGATGAGAAGAAATTATTGTGTTCAGAATGTCATCAATCATGTGAAGGTGGTTGCACTAAAGCGGGACCAATAGGTAACTTATTTGAATGAATATAGTTTCACTATTTTAATCATAAAAATGTGTTTCTATAGGCTGTAGAAAATGCGCTAGTGGATGGTTAACCGATCAAGAAAAAGGTTGTTTGGACATTAATGAGTGTGCCGCACCAAAATCCCCTTGCAGTCCTTTGCAGTTTTGTGTGAATTCAGATGGATCTTATAATTGTTTAGACTGTGATAGATCATGTGCAGGATGCACTGGAGATGGTCCAGACATGTGTATTCGATGCGCAAGCGGGTTTGTTTTAAGAGACAACATCTGTGTTGGTGAGTAGTGTGGACGCGTTTATTTTTGATTGAATTTAATGGAATGAGTAATGGAAGCAAACCCACTTTAGATATGGAAACTTTTTGTTTGTAGTTTCACCTTAATTTACATTATAACATTGGGGAAATGTCTTTGAAAATTTCAGATTCAGACCAAGAAGACCGTCAACGTTACGTACTTTTTACACGATACGCAACATATGCTGGTCTGTGTATTGCCACCTGCATCATTTTCCAACGTAGCGTTGCCCTTGCTGCAGTCATTGGCCTTCTAGTCGGTTTGTATATTTCAACGTCTGAATATATATTGAATTCAGCACCGACGCCTAATAAAACTCATCTCGCCGAACAGATCATGCGAGCGTCAAATGATTTACATTAAATTGCATTAAAAAGATATTCAAATATGAATAATAGAATAATAATCAACCATAAATATCAAATTTACAGTTTCCAAAGTGTAAATCGTGAGTTTTAAGTCGGTACTAGTCAATTTTTATTTTATGAAACGATGAAAAATTTAATCTTTGTCGAAAAATACAAACGAAACCAAGAGAAATAATGTGTTTATGCTAAGTATGCGGCAATAATTTCCAATTCCAGCCGAGTTTTTGCGTCGCTTGGGTTTGGGGTTTAGATAAAATGTTTTTTTCAGTCTGGCACGAACTTCGTTCATTTACCCCTAACTCAAATCGCAAGGGGATCGGTATCGTAAATTCAATACTGGTGGTGGAGGTAAGCATGTAAGGGCTATTGCGCATTTTACGTTTGTTTGCTTATAGCTAGCTTCCACAAAATCGTATCTATTTTACAAGGCAATTTTTCGTGGCTTATCAATGAATAAATTTATTTTGCTGATTAGCCTAACATTTTTTACAACTAAAATCGGGGAAGTAGTAGTTTTGCTTGTTTTCGGCATGGTTCGTGTGAGGGGTCCACACCAGTTTATTATTTCCATCAAATTTTCATATTTGAAATTAGGGAGAGGGAATCGCTTCCACTTTCAGATCGTAGCAAATACTGCTCATGCGTTGAAACGTCTAGAGCAGCTGATTGGCTAGCAAAAACTAGTGCTTCGGAAACGAAACAGACAGATGGAGATGGTATCAACTCAAACTCAACTCAACTGAACAGACGTACTCGATACTTGGAGCTTGTGTGGTGAGCACATCACTAAGGCCACTAAGCAGTTACGTAGAGCTGCATGTCGAGCAATGAAGACTGTGACCAATGTGACTGTGGTGTTTTGTTAGTTTCGATTACATTGCATCAGATCAGACAAGAGACAACAAAAGCTGTGTCTGCAATCGTTTCAAATCACATTCGTGTACGAAGTCGCACGGCCATTGTGTACTGAGTGAAATCATTATTCAGACGTATTTTACGCTGACTTATTTAATAAAGGAAGTTCAGTATTAGGATTATATCGTGCGTCGCGATTAATGAGTGGCAGTGGTGGGCCAATTCGACGTCGAGGTGCTTAGAAAAACAGCCGTTGAATGTTGATTGTGGTGTGACATCGAATCGACACGGGCCCGTTGTCGACTTCGAAATAGTACATTCGTTATTTGTAATCAACGTGAAAGTACGAAAGTTGAAATGTCGTCACCAAGCGCTGGCAAACGACGTATGGACACGGACGTTATAAAACTGTATCCTTTCTTTGTCCTCGAGAAATGCAATCGCATTTAATACATGTATAAATATTTATCTCGTATCAGAAAGTTATTACATCTTACTTGTTTACACATTATAGTGCATAATTCGGTTTAAAGTAGGGTCTCATGGGTCTCTGTAAAGTAGTAAACAACTTAGGAGGACTGGCGTGACGCATCTAAAAAAAATCATACAACAAATATCTATCAGCTGATGGCCGTGGCCGTCCTTTCCATTTACTTCTACCTTTACCCATGACGTTCGGATTATTAAATATCAAATCATCGGAGCATGCAAATCTATCAATAAATCAATCCATCAAGCAAAGTTGTAGTTGTAGCTGTAGGATTTTCTTCATATGTAGCTAGTTATTTTCGTGATTAATTATTAAAAAATACAGTTGTTGCGTTTTTAGGAGAACAACACTTTATTTTTCTTTTTATTCGTTCATCAGCTGATTAAATGAGGATAAATTAATTTTAATAATCAATTTCTCTTTATTTCATTGAAAATCCAGTGAAATATTCAAATTTCTTTCTTTCTTTGTTCTCACATCGTTACTGTTTTGCATTCTTCTTTATAATTAGATACAGTCTTTGTTATTCTTTTTGTGCGTTAGTTTATTTTTTGTTATGTTGTGTAATTGTAGATACCTTTGTTGCTTATCGTTTCTACTCTAGTTACTGTTTTTAAAATTTCATATGCTCTCTCCACCAATTGAGACAATCCAACATATTTCAATTTGCTTTGTTTTTATTTAGTTTTCCTTAATTTGATATTTAGCATTGAGAGTAAGCATGAAGTCACCTTACTTGGAGGTCTCCATGAGTTTTGTGTTAAGTTCTATGGCCCAAAAGGAAGTAAGTTTCATCATTATTCATTTTCATTGTTATACTTAGTTCATTTTTATTGCAAAATAATTTTCGGATACATATTTATGAGGTTCTGAAGCCTTGTTAAGTCCAATGTACTGCGGTTTAACAAAAATACAACATTTCAAGCTTACCTGTAATTATATAGGTTTTTATTCGATCAAATAAATTCAATTTGTGTTCACAATTCATTCATAACTTTTACTTTTATTTTTAATAATTAAGAAACTCTTAGTAACGAAATATATCCTTAATTATGATTCATAGAATTGAAAGTAAACACGAAGTAACAATATTAGGTGGATTGAATGACTTTTGTGTAAAATTTTATGGTCCACGTGGAAGTAAGTGCATTTTGTTCTCATGATACTATCTCATCTTTTATTTGTCTTATTTACTTAGATTCAAATTGAATCAAGCATTCATTAAAACAAATAATGTTTTCACTTAAATATAATTAACATCTTCTTAGTCATATATTTTTATATTTATTTATTTTGTTCTATAATTTGTCATATCATCCAATACATATATTTGGTGAAAAATGGTGGGATTTTTTGATTTATGTGTCTTAATTTCAGCACCCTATGAAGGAGGTGTATGGAAGGTTCGTGTTCATCTGCCCGAACATTACCCCTTCAAATCGCCCAGCATAGGATTCATGAATCGAGTCTATCATCCTAATATAGACGAAGTCTCTGGGACCGTGTGTCTGGATGTTATAAATCAGGCATGGACTGCTTTATATGGTAACATAATGACTTGCAAATGATTGTAATTGTATTAAAGTGTTTTGATTGTAGATTTATCGAATATTTTCGAATCATTTTTACCACAATTACTCACTTATCCGAATCCAATTGATCCATTGAATGGTGACGCAGCTTCGATGTATCTTCACAAACCTGAGGAATACAAAAAGAAAGTTTCGGGTATCATAATTTACTACTATCACCTATTTTCGGTTCTATATTTAGCAATAACAAATATTTCAGAATACGTGCGAAGATTTGCGACAGAGGAAGCACTTCGCGGACAGGAAACCAACGTAAGTTCGGATAGTGAATCGAGCATGTCAGACTTCTCCGAAAATGAAGCTGAGGACATGGAGTTATAACGCCGGTGGTATTTGTTCGCAATCACGTCCTAACACGTCAAACACAGTTTAAACAAATAACCAACCAAAAATCCACACCGTTGCCACCGTCATTCGTCACTCAGCGCATACGTGTTTCGGTCTTACGGGGAGGACTCGTAGATGATTGCCCGCAAGTATCAACCAAATAGACGCCGGCGGTACTTCTAGCAGCAAGACGCCAATCTCATTCATTAAATGTATATCGTCAGTAATTGTCATCACCTACATTTATCTCATCATTTTCAATGTGTACTCTATCACTGGCGAACAATACGTCATTATACCATCATCGGCTCAAAACAAAGGAGGACAAAATAGTCATTTTTCATCAAATCCATTTTGAGCATTCGAGCATTGTGATTCATGCGTATTTTTCGTATTTTCATTATCATCGGGGTCATTTTTGCGAATGCGATTTGCACTAGCACCTATAAACGATTCACATTCAAATATATCGTCGGTAGTTTTAAGGGTAATCGTTGATTTCTGTTATAAATATTTCTTTTTCATAATCATAATCTTAATAATTAATGATAATGTTATAAGAAATAAATTAACAATACGTTATAATGACCTACCCATTGACAGTGTATACACATACAAAAACAAGAGACCAACCACTGGTCATTTCAAAACATTTATTCGAAAAGAGAAAGTAATTCGGTTTCTCAATGGCTAGTGGTTTCTTACAACAATTACAATAGGATTATGCAAAATTAAACCAACAAAATTCTAAAATACATCCGGTAATTAATTAATTAGCGAAATCAAATGGATAAATATAACAAATGGATAAAATAATTCAATGAAATTAGAATTTCTGGAGTGATTTCAAGTAATGAGTAATTTAATGTACGCTTTTCCTGTTATCAACGTTCGCACGCTCATTCGTTGTTGGATTGTTAATAGGTTTAGATTATTTTTCTACGTACCAGAATAAAACAAAAAAAGAAAACAAAGTAAACAACAAAAACCTAATAAAATTTAACCCTCTAACGAAAATACACTAAAAGATCATTATGAACACAAATTGCAATCCTTTAAATTTAGAAACTTATTGAACTTATAGGATTAAAATTAAACTATTTCTTATATTAAATATTTCAACAAAAGGTAAATTTAAATAATAAATATATTATATAGAATCTAAACCCAAGTGATGAATTGTGCACTCTTGTAGAACTATATTTATTATTTTATTGTTTATGTGTATAAACAAGAAGTCGATTTAATAATTAAGTAGTACATTTGTATGATTGAGAAAGTCGACTTGTGGGTAAATCTCACTAATGATTTATTTCTGAGTTTTAATTCATTTTTGTGAATATTATAAGTCATTGATTTTATTTAATAATTATTTAGTACAATTTTGCCTGCTAAGAGCAATCGACTTGTGGAGAAATTTCGCGAACGTTTTTCCAATTTTAATTTATTTTTTATAAATATTCAAAAAGTTTTTGTGCTGCGCATTTGAATGTTGCAGGAGCAGCAGCATGTAGCAGGTTCCTATTTTATCCATTTCCTCAAGGACACGTCAGCTGACCGGAATCAAATCACAACACATGATTTACTAAAAGTTAAAGAGATAAAAGTGATAAAATCTTATAAGTGATTCTAGTTAGTATAGAAATTTGATTATGTACCTACTTATCAATTTGTGAAATCTTTATTTTGCGTTGATGTATAACGATTATTGTATCATTTTAGAGAATCCTCACTGAAGTCGTCTGCAAACAGAATATTTATTTATAGCAGTGAGATCATTAATTCGTATAATTTAAAGTTAATCACAAGAAGAAGTAATTGATTAACATGAGCAAGTCCAGTGGTTTTGAATACGCGCCATTACGAAGTCTTGATGACTTTTTGCTTGAATCAGCTCGATTTCAAATACCAAACTTTTCCGATTGGGAGAAATGGGGCAATCGAATAACGAGCAACTTACTTTATTATCAAACCAACTATTTTCTCATGTCAATTGTGATCTTTATTATCTTTGGCATGATGCATCCTCTGCAAATTGTTGTCGGTTGCTTGGTGTTAATTATCATCTTCACAATCTTCTGTTATGTTACCAATGAGGCTGGCGCAGTAGGACAATTCAAGAGACGCCATCCCGTCATCTCCACTGGATTGATATTCACTGTTTCGTACTATTTACTGGCTACCGTTATTGGATCATTAATTGTTTTCCTGCTCGCATTGCTTGTTCCATTTTGCTGTAAGTATTAATTATCATCTCTTAAAGCAAGGTTTACCATTTTGTTTTAGCTATTTTTATACATTCCTCGTTGAGACTGAGAAATGTAAAAAATAAAATTGTCAATACCATTGAACCAATGGGCTTGACACGTACTCCTATGGGAATGTTCTTAGAAGAAATGGGATTGCAAGTTAAGGTATTTTAACTCACTCAACATAAATTATACAGAATCAGAATATTAGCAATTTAATCATTATATTTTCGAAACAATTTGCTTTATATGCGTATGTTATTAGCTGGAGGTTTATGAAATCAAAAGCCACCAGGTATTATTAAATAATTCTTAAAATATCTCGTAATTTTCTGAATAATATTGAATTTAAGTTGGAAAAACTTTGAGAATGCTACAATAAGGTAACAATATTAACATTTTCAAGCTTTTTTTGCAGTAGAGCTAGTTGTTCATTAGAATCTCGTATTATATATAAGAATTGTACTAAATAATTCAAAAAATATTAAAAATTACGTGTTACAAATGAATTAGAAGATATAATCAATTATTTTTTAACTTTTATCTTGTAATCTAATAATTTTGTTCGTTTTACTTTTCGTTACAGTCAAATAAGCCTAGGTTTGGACAATTCCTTAGTAAGTTCAGTTCACCATCCAAAGAATTTAAACATTCTTAAGAGTATACAACATAACACCTAACATGTCGCATGCCATCACTTATGTTTTAATACATTTTCTTATTAATGCAGCCATTAATTACCTACCTGTTTGTAATATATTCAATATTTATAATTATATTGTAAATGTACAAACTTTCAGTCAACTTCCAAAGAATGTAAAAGTTTATTAATAATTTAAAATGGCATTTATTTATATTTGCTGTTCATTGTTTTAACTTTTCCACTGGCCATTCACCTCCGAGATCACGTCTTTTTTGATGAGGTTATAAAACTGGATCTTCACAAATATTTCCATTTCGCCCAAATGGAAACTAAATACTTCGCAGAAAACTAATCAAACTTGCTATGCAAGATACGATCCCAACATTTCCACACCAGGTGGTCTTTTGGACTTTGGTAACTCTCAGGTATTAAAAAATATGATTTTAAAAATTTAATTCCGTTCTAAAAACCATTTTGAATTTTTGTTTCATTCATTTCGTCTTGTCATAGGAAACGTGCGAATATACACGATTACGATCGGCGAGTTTGTTATAATTTTATTGCCGTTGCCATGAAACCGGAGACAAAAATTTGATGCAATAATGAACCTTATGTTATATTGAAATAGGTGTACCTTAAGGTCGATTATTGAGTAAAATATGCACTTGATCGGTCATTAACTATTTTTGCGATTTTTACGCTCGGGACTTCCGGTGGCGCGAAATTCAAAAATTAATTTTTGTAAACCATCAGCAAAGGGAAGTTGTAAACAGATTATTGTCTGTAAAGTAAAATGGACTCTCGTGGAGTTTTAAACGATTTGAGTTGTGTCGAGGCTGTAATTGGATGTGAATTTGAGCTTGTTTTTCGACAAATTTTCTAACTTTTTCAAATCATTTTCGCGTTGATTTTGTGGTGAACCACATAACCTAACATTTTCTTCTCGCCGCTCGCAAGCGAACTGCGAGGCGAACTCCGAAACAACGAAGAAACAAGTTCGAAAACAATTAGGAAAACAAGTGTAATGACCTGAGAGACTTCATTAAGTTCGTGTTAATTTCAATTTGTTTAGTTATTTTATTTTATAATCATGGCAGATAAAAAATCAATGCCCAGTACTTCAAAAGCAGAAAGTGGCAGACTTTCTTCATTGGGACGACCAAGGGACCTGAATCTCAGCAGTGGAACAAAAAGCAAAAAAGTGTATGCCCCCAATATAAACGCAGTGCGAAATAAGAATAAAGCTGTACCGTAGGTTACCAATGAATATTGTTAGATTTGCGAGTGATACTTACATTTTTAAATTTAGAACTCAAACTTCCGAAGGTAACAAAAGGCAATCACGTTCTCAAGCAAATAAGGAATTCAAACGAAATACATCAGATAGATATGTACAATCAACGGGTATCTTCTCAGAGGGAACTAATGAAACCAAGAGGTCAGCTTTAATTGCTGATCGAGCAACTGAAGCACGAGATGCAGCTGAATCAAGTGCAGGAATGGAAAAGCCAAAACTGGATAGAAATGCCACATGGAATGTAGGTGTATTTAACTTTCAAGTTATAAACATTTATTAATTCGTTTATTTGTTTTAGATTGACATAAATGCAGAATCTGAAGTGATTAATGATCTCCTTCAGTGCAATTTCTTCGAAGAGAGGCCTGAAACTAATCAATATCAGCCAATAGTTTTGCCACTGAAAAGGAATAGTGAAAACTTCTTTAAAAACTTTGCACCGAAATTAACCACAACACTTAAGCAAGAAAAAGGCGATAATGCAGACAAATTAAAAGATTGTGAAGGGGAAATGAGTGGACTACTGCAACGTTCAATTTTGGAAACTCCTAAGTTATTTAATGATGATAATGTTGGCCTTACTTTAGTTAAATTACCGAATTCAATGCCGGGGCGTGGGTATGATGAGAACGACAAAGTCGTCGATTACACACTCGATCAGATGATGGAAGGTCAAATCGGCAAGATTGTTAAAAGGCGTTCAGGCAAAATGGAAATGATTATTGGTAATACATCGTATTCAATGGATTCAATTGAAAGTTCACCGTTTACAGAGGTGAACATATTATTATAAAGTTGTTTTATTGCATTTTTCTGAGTACAATGCTTTTATTTTAGGATGTTATGGTTGTTCCGGATCCCGACGTTGACCAGCATAACACCTCAATGCTTAAATTAGGAACCATCAAGGAGAAAATCATCGTATCACCGTCATGGCACAATTTACTGCCAAAGAAGCAATAATTAAAGAATTGAACTTTCTTTAATAGTTTAAATTGTATATTATGTTACCTATCGGGGTTGAGTAATTCCTCTTTCTCACATTTCTCACTTAACTCTCGAAGGACAGATTCAAGCCTTGGGAGTTACATATTACACCACGTACTACTTGCAGGTAAGCAATTACACGTCGTTTACATTTATTACTACAGTGTCTACATGGCCACAATATTTTTCTATGTACTCAAACTTTAGTACTGTTATTGTTAGTAAATAATCACTTGTCATTTAATTTCCTTCACCTATATCTTCGAATTTCGAAAAAGAATACAAACTGAATGTGTTAGTAAATCAGTCGCTTATGTTTTTGAAGTTTAGATGCTGATTCTGACAAATTCTTCGACAAATGACTAACTTTATTAAGTTAATATCTTGGCATTTGCCAATTTGCACCAATAATTCTATACCCAGCAGATATTTCAACGTAATATCATATTTACTATTTGTTACTATATTTATTGATGGATTTAGTTAACCGGTGTTATTTTATTGTTTTGGGACATATTAAATTAAGTTTACGTTTTAAATTTGGCGCCGCAGTAACTTTTAGGGATTTAATTTTTCTTCTTTCACCTGTTCGGCTATGTTCGCTTCTCCCCGCTCAACATCGTGTTCTCCGGTTTTGCGGTTCTGTCCTGTCTGTCCAGAGAGTTTAATATAAATAGAGAGGCCCGGTAACGAAGCAAATACAATGCATAGAAACTAACACACCTGGCGGTAAGAGCTGCAATTGAAATTGGTTGTCAGATAAGCTATGCAACCCAGTACGCGTACATCGAACCGTATGGTCAAAATCAAATATATTTAAAGTCTAACCTTAAAATTTTCGTTATCATCGCGAGACGTCAACACGGAGCTCGAAGTCAAAACAATTTTCGTTCAATGTGGCGTTTAACAAACGTATATATGCCTGGTGTCTACTGCTGGTCCAGTTCGCACACGATTCAAGGAGATTTGAGTATTCATTTTTAGGGGTAACTGGTAAATACAACTGAAAAGTAAGATAAGCAAAGATTGTTAAATACTAAAATTAAATCGTGGACTTCTTATAGTT
>JARJEB010025599.1:0-11491 GCA_030264535.1 Liometoxenus newtonarum
TGTTCAAGTTTAGCAAACCGTAACTTTAAAAATATTGATGCTAGGCGGCTAATATTTCACTTAGACATAGTTTGACAATCGCAGGATAACTTTTATGAATTTCATTTAGATTGGAGAAAAAAAATTTGCAGATTTTCGTCATTCGCTGCAGATTTTCAGAAGTCAGAATCGCTGTGCAACGCAAGGTCACACTTAACAGCTCATAACATTTAAGATATAATTTTCACATTTTTGCGAGAGCAAGTTTTAGATTCAGCATTAGATTTGCAATAAGATACTAAAGATTCAATTTTATACAAAAAAACTTCGCTGAGATATTAATCGATAAATCTCAGAAAAATTTTTTTGGTCGAAAATTTGTTCAACTTTAGCAATCCGTTACTTGAAAAATATTTATGCTAGGCGACTAATATTTCACTCAGACATAGTTTAACAATCGTAGGATTACTCCTATGAATTTCATTAAGATTGGAGAATAAAAAAAATTTCAAAATTTTTTTTCAACAGGGGGGCTAGGTGGTTCGATTGACGTTGCCTTCTCCACACTGACGAGCTCCAAGTAGAGCGAAACACGTGTCTGTGGATGGCATCGTCAACCGAGTTACCTAGCTTTTTGTTGTTTCTTTAAACAGGATTTGCAAGGATAAGCGTCATTGAGCGAGAAATTGTCTCAAGTATTAGTGTTATTCTTACAACCTTGCGGCATCTTGGCATTTTATTTTGTTACTAAATAATTATTATAATGGCTGGTTTATAATCGCTGTTATGATTTAATCCGTAAACTTAATGTTTGTGAGTTATTAAGAAGCTTTTTCACAATTGATGATTTTAACAAAGACAAATTATCTCGAAAATTAGACAAAAACATAACTGACAACTCGAATATATCTTTTGGCGCATGCGTCGCCAACAGATTCCGTAAATCTTAAAACTTGTCATGTCTACGGCTTACGAAACAATTTAACGGACTATTTCATGTAAATATAAACAGAACTATGCAAAACGTATACTTAAGGGTTAGCGGTAACAAAATAAGTATAAGTTAGCGTCCATTATAAACCAAGCACAACACTTTACTAATTCCTTTGTATTTGTTTCAGATATTGTCCGTTGTTAGAAAACCAGCAATGAGGACACCGCGTAACATGTTTATCGTCAATTTGGCCATATCCGATATGCTTTTGTGCACGTTCACAATGCCTCTAACCCTTATGGAAATTTTGACTGTTTATTTTCCTTTAGGAAACAACCCACTGTTATGCAAATTAGTCGGGACATTGCAAGCGACTAGCACGTTCGTATCAACGATTTCGATCATTGCCATCGCATTGGACAGATATCAGGTACATTCTGGTATATACCAATAATCATCGATCTGTTCGGTTCGTTTTCAAAATGTAATTTCTTATTTCCGTCAACTTGACTTATACCTACGTGAATGAAATTGCTATTGCCGCAAAAATCCACATTTTTCCGCATTGAAAGGCGCACATTTTCCGACACACTGCCTTGACGCGTTGAATATAAATGATACGACATCGATTAGAACGTAAATTTATTCTGTCAAAGCGTATCTCTATTCTCCGTTGGTTTAATTCAAGAAGACACGCTAAGATTTTTCATTATGGTAACCGAAAATTGTTGCTCGTCGTGGAATGACAGGAAGGAATTCGTGGAAAATCAATTTTGAATAATGAATGTCAATATCAATCTTGTATATTGTTTTATACATATTTTCAAACCAGTTTTTAACAACGCTTCATGTGGTTCGTCAACCTGTTGTCAGAGTCTAAAAGAGATATTCTGAGGGAAAACACGGAATAGTAGTTTACGTAACAAGTTTGGAAAATATTCAATTTCTCACGAGCATGATAATGTGAAGCACGAGACGAAGTCGAGTGCTGCACACAGCCCGAGACACTTGTCATAGCATATTCGATAAGAAACTGTGCGGAAAAGTAACAAGTTATGACTTTTCCGCATTACTTTTTACTCTTGCTTGATAGTGGTTAGAATTTGGATCTGCTGGGAGCAATTGTCAATTTTCTATAGTAGTAGATAATATTCGCAGGTTCTGGGACCACCGCCCTCCTATTCCCGCTGACACGCCGGTTGTTCTTGAGAACACTGTTTTTTACGTCAATGTTCTTAACAGCATTGTCTTTAACAATCAGTTATTAACAGCATTGTATTAAACATACAATGTTTATTTGATGTTACTGCACTGCAAAAAATATCTGTAAAATTACCTAATTTTACAGTGAAACTATGATTCACTCTAAATATATGTAATTTTACAGTGATATGTATTTTATAAAGTATATGTAATTCTTGATATGTAAAATATTTACTATGTGTAAATTCACATAATTATAAATTACATATATGTTTTTTTTACAAAACTACATTACACAATATTGTAAATTTACATTACATTAAAATCTGCAATTTTACATAGAAACAATGTGAACCATATGTAATGTATGTTGTGTAAAATGAAATATTTACCGAAACATGTGTAATTTGGACCAGTAAAAATGTGTAATTTATATTTCTCTAACATATTAGGTAAATTTGCATAAAGATTAAATATAAACTTACATGATTTTTGTAATGTCAATAAAATTTACACAAAATATGCAAATTTACCTATTACATGTACAAAAATGTAAGTTTTACATATAAAAAAATTACCTACATTTTTAACAGTGTGTGTTTGTTTATTGCCGCTATCGCGTGGTCGGCGAGACGGCGTGAAGAGAAGGGCGGTGGTCCCAAAACCCGCGAATATTATCCACTCTAGTTAAGTAACCTATGGGGAAAGTGTGCCATTTGATAGTGGCCGTAGGAAAATAAAATTATCCAAATTCGCAAAACTTCAATAATTTAGGAAATTAGATACTAAAATTTAAATGTGTTTTTGAAACTTGTCTTTTTTCGTCGTGCAATTTCTGTAGGTGATCATTTATCCGACTCGAGAAAATTTACAACTAATAGGAGCCGGCGTGATTCTCTGCGTGATTTGGACGATCGCCATTGTTCTTTCAATGCCACTTTTCATCTATAAGAGGTTGACATCTCACCATATTGAGATCAACGAGACCAAAGTCGTTATGAACTATTGCTACGAAGATTGGCCGCCCTATCTCGATCGATACGCTTATACGATATTTTCTTTCATCGTTCAATATTCGTTGCCTATCATCATTGTTTCGGTGAGTATGAACAGACACGAACATTTTTATTAAAGTTAAATATTAGCCGTTGTGCAAAATTGAGCAAACGAAAGTTCCGAGTTCTGAGTAAATAAGATCTCTGCTATTTATACACCTACAGGTTGATTGAAATGAAGAAGGTAAAAAAGTGTGTTTAAAAAATACGACTATCCATCTTACTAATATGACGTCACAAACGTCAAAATTATGTGTTAAGCCAGCCTTAGACCGCAAGATGAAGCGAAATTTTGAGGTTATTAGAATGATGGATTGTCAAAATGAGAGTTGTAAGTCGTTGAGGGAGTTCTTAATCTGTGACAGTGACAGGAGTCTATCAATTCGTGTTTACAAAAATGTGGCAAAAATTCATAATTTTTGAAATTTGGAATTTCAGGCAGCATACATTCGAATCTTATACAAACTGCGTCATCGTTTCGCTGCCGGTTTCGTTGCTCATGACGATTATCAAAACTCCCGCCAACAATTACGCAGCCGTCGCCTGCAACGTACGAATATGCTGCTGGTGTCGATATCAGTCATCTTTTTCACCAGTTGGATGCCATTGAATTTATTCAATCTGATCGCTGACACATGCAACTGCATTGATTTCACATCGCAATCGATGAAAATCGTGTACGCCGTCTGCCACATGATGGGCATGTCATCAGCATGCTGGAACCCGGTGCTCTACGGTTGGTTGAACGATAATTTTTGGAAAGAATTTCAAGATATCATGTGCATCAAATCAAGTACGACCGATGGAAATGGTGGCGGCTCAAAACGTGGTTCGTCAACGCGTAAACCACCGAAAAAAGAGCATTATTTACGACCGGATCTTGTCGCCGATTTTAATCCGGGCACGACGGGCAGCACCGAAATGTCATTGTTGACCAAATGCTAGCTCAAGGGGAAGTCCACTACTTTAACTACGAGTCATGTTAGTGGACCGGCCATTTTATAGGACTTTTAGAACTATAAACTTTTTCTTTCATCATTCGTAAGATTCAAGATTTTCATTCAAACGATACGACTACGAGAGGATTGAATCTGCTGGATAGCATTTACAAGTGAACTTATAGAAAAATAAAACTGACAGTGCGAATTAATTTTAATACGGTGACTTAATGCAGAGCGGGTGATAAAACTAAAAAACTGTCCACGTTTTCAATTTACGTTTACGAACTTAAAAAAAAAGAAACGTAATTCTAACTATAAAAATGAACACATAAAATAGCGAAAAAAGGATCCAACATTTTAACATAGCGAATAAAAAATAAGTACTAACTTCAATCTTTAATGAAATGTTTCCATGAAGCTTTTGAACTTATATAGATAGCCGCAAGCTAATAAAATTGAAGTACCATTTAAACAAACATGGAACATCAAACTTTAAAGACAAAAATAATACTTTCGGTCGAATGTACAGTACAATTAAATCAAATTTTGTTATATTTTGAGTGCCCTCTAAATCTTACTTTATTACCAACTACTTCAACTACTTCAATCTCTTCATGTTATATTTGTTAAACTGATCAATTTTATCGACACTAATTCCGAGAAAAGAGAGAAAATTGAAAAATAAACTAATCGAACTTCTTTAACAATGACTAGGTAATTTGATTGAGTAATTAGTGGTCTTCGAATTACTATGTTGTCATTAATTAGTCTAGTCAAACTAAAATCGTCTTAATGTTATTATTTATTAGCTTAAATTGAATTTGCGTCGATAAAATAAATACGTGACGGTGCGGCATCGACCATCGACAAATCGGTTGAACAAATATTTATTGGAAATGTTCAGCGAGCCATAACACCGACGAGTCCACGGTTATTATGGCGCGTTGAGATTTCTCAGATTAAAGTCGTTGAAAGAGATGATGTCCTTTCTTTTCTTTATACCCAGACATCCTTCTTCATTGTTACTTTGTCCTAGTTTCTTTCTTTGGCAAATCGCAAGCAACCTTTCAGTGAGAAATTATCGGGCGGGGAACACTTGGGGAGTACTTTTGGGAAAAAACTAAACAACTATAGAGTTTATAAACTAATTAAATTGAAAGAGAAGAGGGTGGTTTAATTAATATTTATAAATGGTATATATAATACAACTTTTCGATTTCGATGCCGAATAAGGCGCAGGAAACTTAAAGTTTTAATTGATTTATTTTTCCTCGTGGTTGAGAACCCCAGAGGGCTCCAAATTTGTAGCTACGTCCTGCTCCTCACAGACAAATTATTGAGATACTGTTCAGATATACCACATAACATGTAATTCGATCGTTAATTATTTTTATGATTGTTAATCATTGATAATGTAATTCGAAATGAAACAAATGTTTATAGACAATGAAAAAGATGTATAAATTTGATACATAGAAATTCAAATTTTCGTTTAAAGTTATTTATACATACAGAAACACATAAAAATGCTGGTAATAAATATAGTTAAATAATTTTTAAAGATGTAACGAATTAAATAGTCGATGGAACAATTAATGTATTTTGTATCTAAGAAAATGCCATTTTAAATATTAAAAACAAGTATTAGGTAGGTATGTGTAAATATTTTACTATTTTATTTATTATAGATTATTAATAAATGTTTGTACATTATTTATTGCATTTTTATTTGTTTAATATCAGAACAAGGCGTTTAATTGAAAATCGTTGTTTCGTCTTCAATTTTATTCTCTTTAGCGATGTAGGGTATCAAACTGCTTAAACTTTTATTACGTCTATGGAACCTCATTACTAGGTCCTCCCCTTTCTACGGCAGAGGCGTCTCCAAGCTTCCCATTAATGGATTTTTTTTCCAATAATATGTATTTAGGTGGGAGTTTAGTTTAGTCTCGTTCCTTATGGTTATGCTGATGAGACCTTTCAGGTCAAAACAGACTGCCCATTACTCCCATTACTCCCAAACTACTTGTCATTGTTATTCAATTTTATTGTTTCCTGTATTTCACTTTTTGTTTTGGCATTTGCTCTTGCATTAAGGTACTTACCCTCTATACTTAGATATTTGTAAGAAATTAGTTTACGATAGTCAAACTGAAAAACAAGTAATTTTTCTTTTGTATTGTTTTTACTGGTACTTCCTGTATATTTTCCCTAATGTAGCTATACAAGCGTCAACAGGAACACGAGATCTTGAGCTATATATGGAAGATGGAACTCTATCTTATTTGGTAAGTATCTTTTGTGGAAAGCCCTATTGCGAGTTTGGTAAAAAAAATGGAGAAAGGTATTTTCCTTTTATTCTACGTCACTTTGCTTCAAGGCTTCAGCTTTCCGTCGTTGATAAAATATTAATGTTTTTCTGATATGTAAGTAGAACAATTTACAAGCTTTCAATAACTAAATACATTTAAATGAAAAAGGCGATATTTTTAAAAAACTTTTGATCCAGCTATTTCTCTTCAAGTTTTATTCCAGCTTTCTTTGGAAATATCTATGACAATTTATAAATTCATCAGGAAAATTAATATTTATATAGAAACGATATAAATAAATAGGTAAATAAAATAAATGTACAAAATTCTTAACAACATATCAAGTATTTTCCAAGAGAATCGAACAAGTTCTATGCTACTTGTTGTGCATGTTTCGTGTTTCGTGTTACGAAAGTAGTATAAGTATATAGTCCTTGAACATGAAGAAACTACAAAAATTGTGTTCTTACAATTTCTAAGTTTTTTGAATAAAACAAATAAATCGGTACGGGGCGGACCGCACAACTTTTCGAATTATTTACATTTTTCTATAAAAATTATTACACCCGGTGGTAGTTACATGAGTAATCTGCACAGACACCAAATTTTGTCCTCTTACTTGGTTTGGCAGAAATGTTGTTCACATGCATCATTTCGAAAATCGTTTTACAGGATTTGTGGGACCCGGATCGTAGAGATATTTCAAAATCTCGACCGAAACCATTAGTTTCCTTAGAATTCCTTCCAGAAGGTCAAAAAGTAAGAAAAAACGGATATCCAAAATAATTCGCTAACCTACTTTTTGTTTACGGCTCACGGCATTGTTTCTTACTTTTCAAATTATCATCAGAAAAATCAAATTATATTTTTTCATGATTTGGAGAAACGTTTTGATTTTTATTTTTTGCCTCTCGTTTTCAATCAAGTTGTATAGGAAAAACTATTAAATTTGGCGTCAGCGATATTGATTTTGTTATACGAAGTAGTGTTTTCTAGTGTCCAGGAGAGAAAATTTCATTGGTATATTCAACAGGTACATCTTCACTTGCTTGCTTGAGATATTAATTTGATGGAAAAGAAGAAGAAGAAATGGAAAACAAATAAAGTAAGTACCCTAGGGCTTAGGTAGATAAAGGTGTATGAAAACTCCCAGAAATGGAAATGCATAAAACAAATAATAAAATGCTGTATTGGTATACGGAAGAACAAAACTGATTTAAATAAGTAAGTAAAGTTTTGAAAAATCACCAATTTTTCGGTACGTTTCATCTTGTTTTCTTTTCTCTAGATTTCGGTGCGGATGTTATTTTTTTCAATTTCAAGCGGGAAATTGCTTTGCTTAAGCCATTTACCAAAGAAATAAAAGCCATGATAACCAAAATGAAATATAAAGATGTATCGAATAAATGAATGAATTTTGTTGACATTTCAAAAAGTGTCTTTTACAAATTTCGCCGTCAGGCTTCAGTTGCTAAATTCAGAAATAATGTAGATTTAATAAAAATTAATATTTAAAAAGAATAAATGGAAATACAGAAGGTATTGAGAAAATTGTAAAATCGACGAGAAATCTATGAAACAAACCGTTAAAAAGATGTAATTCTGGCGACTACGATAGGAAAAAAAAATTCATTGTTAGTAAAATATGCTTTCAATATTCCCATCAGGAGTCCGACATTATGTCACTACATCAAATCAGGTGTTTTGTCTCAAAATTGTTTCATTTCACTTCATTTTCCTTAATGGAATTTTTTATTTCAATTTTGCTCCATATTAATTCGTATTTATTACATTAATTCTTCAATTGATACTTTTTTTAAATATTAAAATTATTGAAATATGTAATTTGGAATTTCAAATGTCGGATTTGCCAATAAGTTAGTTTGTAGTCAGATTTCCAAAACTGTTTATTTTATTTACGAATTTTCTGGCATTTGTTTCCATTTTACTCCCTATAATTACAAAACTTTAAAACCCATTATTCTAGCAATATTATTGGAAATCTAGACGATTTTACATGAACTACAATCGTAAAGACTTATTATAGTCATTAATAAAACTTCCCTCCGCATTTCACATTCGATGAAATATTCATGGGAAAACGAATAAACCAATAATATAAGTTTGCAGCTGTCATAACGATGGCAATATAAATGGAAAATGGATGTAACGCTATAAATATCATGAAATACTGTTTCATGAAAATACATGAAAAATCATATTCACACTGTATATATGGTGACAATGCAATAAATAAATTATGTTGCGTTGGTATCGCCCCTCATGAACGACTAGTAGAACTACAAGTAGTACTGCCTCTACGCTATCTGATTGAGAGTGCGAGCTTTTGTATAGCCTCCAGCGCCGACTGGTTGTCAGGGTCAGGTGCCAGGTACTAATTTTAACATAGACGTTGCGCATCTTTCTATTCCTACAATCAACGAGAGCAAATGAAACATTTAAATTGACGTCATGAATTTATAAGAAATGAAGATGTAATAATATTTAAAGGAATTATGAAAAAAAAATGAAGAAACTTTCAGCACTAGAATTTTCTTTTCTTGGTAGCTCCTTTTCATTCATTCATCAAGAAATTCAAAATAGTAAAATAGCAAAGGAGAGAAGTGTAAGGCAATGTTCGACAATGGTAATTTCAATAAGTAGATAATGTAAACAAAGGTTTTCTAAACAATAGAGAAGTATAAATTTTAAACAACCATAATTTCCTAATTTGAACAAAGATAAATAATTTCCAACAATCAGTTTAAAACTTTTGTAAGCACACAAAGCTACGAAATTCTATAATTTGTGTGGGTAATACCTTTTGATTAGTAAAGTGGACTTTATTAGATGCAAGATTAGAAGATTCAAGCGAATATAGAGATAACAAACAAAAGATGAGAAGTAGAACATTGAAAACTGTCAGAACTCTAGCTATTTGTTTGCCTAGTGCTTAAACAAAATTAAACTAAAATTCCAATACCAATAATACCATCATCCACGTCGCCCTTTCGAAATTAACTTGACCCGAGGCGAAGGATTTCAGCGAGACGAAGGCCCTATGGTTACCACAAAATCGACAAGCCACAATTCAGCGTCAACTCTTCTAAACCTGAACCCGCAACACAGCTGCTGATGAAATGCTGGAAAATCGCTTTTGGTTGATTTTCAATTTTCACAGTTTTGCATAAAGCAACAAACTGTATATTCTCACCGAAGTATAATTGTATTTATTTCCTGAATTTGTATAAATTTAAATGAATTTATTTTTTATAGTTATAAAAAATAAATTCATTGCCAATGGTAGTTACCATTGGCAATTTATATTTCAGAAATAATTAAAAGTTGGCATTTATTTCCGAATTAAATGGAATATAAACAAAATTATTTGGCAGACCCATAAATTTAATTATTTATGGATCATCACCTAGTTATAAATTTGATGAAATTATTTTTTGATGTTAACATCGAACTATTAGTAAAATAGTGTCAAATATTGGCGATTATCGTAAAATAAATGCTGAAACACGACAATAATTCGATTTTATAAATTTATATCACAGAATATACAACATGTTCATAGATAATAGTAAAAATGTATAGAAAGTTTAATTGAAAACTGATGTTTGAAATTAACTCAAATTAATAAAAATAAAAATTACTAGACGAAACTTAAGCAGCCTTTATTAGGTTATTGTGCTTTCTATTTATGACGGAAGATGGAACAAATTCTATATCGGCTTGTTATTCTTCTTCTATTAGTATTAAAAAGAAGTATTAAAAGGTCAGTGGCACAGAACTGTAAAACTCAAAATATTATGGCCACGTCCGTTGCCATTTTAAACGACTGCAAAAGGAAAGAGACGTCTTTTAAATCGAACCGACGAATTTTAATTTTTTTCAACGATAAAAATGCAAAATGCATATGAAATTGTATACTAAATTTAAAACAATTCCCAAAACAACTAGAAAGTTGATTTATGGTAATTAAAATATAAAAATTAAAATACGCACAAACGGCAGGCACTGCAAACGAGTCTTTAAAAAAAATTCATGCTGTTACACAATGACACTGGAAAAGGCAATCGCACTTGCCGAAGTTAGCAACATTAGACTCTTTTAACCTCACTTAGTTACTAAACTAGCTCGTTTGTACATTTTCCGCATTTTATAGGAAATACAGAACAAAGGAAATACGAGGGGCGTTAATACAAAGTATAGAGGCAACATTAGGTTATTTTCGATATGTCGATTAGTAGTTCTGAGAAGCACCACTATGAAATGACAAGAAACAGTTCTTTTCACAACTAAAATGAGACACATGACACTGATTTGAGTATTTACTGAGTATTTACGTCATGTTTCGAGAGTTGTGTTCTTCCAGTCCTTCGTATCCTTATCAAATCTTTACAACATGTCATATGCATCACTTTATAGCCTAATATAGCTCACAGATGCGAGACGCAAGACTAACAACGATCGACAGCATGTCTTCATTATGTCATCTGCATATCTAGAGTAAATGCAAGCAAACAAAGATCAAGTACAGGAATGAGATTTCAAAACCAAACCACCTCACAGGCAATTTAATTAAATCTGTACGCAGACGCATTTAGAACAGAAAGGGGCGCACTAAATTGACTATTACATTTTAATTTATCGCTTTACCTTTCCTTACCTCAATATATATCGAACGCAATCAACGAACACACGTGTTGCTAGCTAGAATCGAACTAACCAATCAAAATGAACCAACTAGAATGATCTAGCATACTAAGTACTATACATACCATGAGATCAGGGGCGGACCGCTAGTTTTAGTGGCACTGGGTTAACACTGTTTGGGGGTTTACCCTCTTAACCAAAGTCTGGGTACTTGGATAATGAAATCTGGCAATCAAGTGTCTCGCACTCTGTAGGAGCTGAAAACCAGCCGTAAATTCAATTTTCAAAATTATGTGTGGACATGCCGACGGTGGCCAGTCACAATGAACAATTAAATGAAAAAGTGAAGAGTTTCAGGAACGCGACAGCGGATGGGCCTTGTTTGAGGAGGCAACTACATCA
>JARJEB010025601.1:0-11561 GCA_030264535.1 Liometoxenus newtonarum
ACTTCTATATATTCAAAGTTTATACCCGGGTTTTGTGTAGCTACTAAATATAATTTATGCACCGCTTCTAAGCAAACCTCAACCCGGGAAAATATGTGAACTAAATTTCATTCTCACACTTGCTGCGTGGAGTGTACTCACAAACATGGCAGCGCTGAACACGCCCACCAAGCGTCTCGTTTGCTTAGAAGAACTATATATTTGGCTTTATTCGGTTATTCCAAATCTTTTCGTCTTCCTGCGTCGATTATAAATAATAAAATTTTTGATATAATAAAAATACGTCAAAATATTATTAATTTTTACTTTCCGACTTACCGAAGGTATAGTAAGGAAAGTTAGGTGATTGGTCAAAATATCGAAGTCGGGTTTTCGACAGACCTGCACAGATACACACACACACATTATACCAAAAACCACTTTTTCGGACTCCAGGAAGCGAAATGCGTGGAGATCCGTCGAAAACCCAAGTTCCATATTTTGACCGATCACCTACCTTTCCTTACTATACCTTCGGTAAGTCGACCCAAATTTTCCATACCGTAAATACACAGTTTTTAACTTTAACTTAGTTTTCCTGAACAATTTCCTATACAGGTTATAGATAACTCATTGGAACTTAAAGGGTAACTAGGGGGTCGTTCTGTCATACTTGTAAAAGATAAGTTTTCCAGCTCCGGCAGCTTTTGCGACATGCTGTGGTTTCAATGAACACAAACTACATCACCTATAGTACAGAGAATCTCGTGTACGGGTGTAAACGTTATAATAATTATAATTTAGGTAAATTAGCGCGAAACATAATTATTATTACATTATATGCACAAAGTTCTGTGTCTGCGCCCCTGGCGGCTGCAAGTATTATGCGGAAAAGCATCTCGTACACTTTCTGCTTGATGTAAGTACTTTTTCATTTTCTACGTAGCTAGTAGCTGGTTGATTATACATGCTTATTACAAGCACATAATATACTGAATGTAATAATAAAATTATAATAAAATTTGATAATTATAATTGCTGATTAAAGGAGCGAACAAATCGTTAAAGTTTAAAGGTTCTTACAGAAACACTCAGTATAATGTAAATTATCTTTCCATTTACATCGTGATAAAAGTACTTTATACAAAAAAGTCTCAATCTTGGCTTGGTACTCATTTACATTTACATTGTAATTACATTGTATTCAACTTAAACTCATGTAAATTGCAATTAAAATTATTAAAATTGAACCGTAATTAGGTACTAAAAAAAGTATTGTTTAAAAAGGAAAAAGAAAAATGTAAAAACTTGTATGATAAAAGGTTGAAAAGAGCGCAATAAAATAACAATAAAGTGGAAAAACCAAATGTGAAAACTGAAAAGTTGAAAAAAAAATGAGAAAAACCATGTACGCGTTCAACAATTTCCTTTGTGTTGCTCTCCTGTTGTAATGTCGATGTTCTTTGACCTTTGACAAGAACTTTAAGCGTTGCATTGGGTATAAAAATGTCGTGCTTGTTTTATTTTCAACAAAAACTACCATTGAAAATATATATTATCACTTTAATACATATAAATTTATATAAGCACATTGACTTAACCAAGGTAACAAAAAATTTTTTCTACACCTAGTTATATGGTCATTATTAGCAATTTTTGAGTGATTAATGGTACTTATAAATCACTACCGTGATTAATGGATTTTCATAAATCACTGCAATTTTATAACATTGATCGCGTATATTCGTAGATCATTTAATGTTCAACAAGATTAAACGAATTTGAAGTGACCGATCAAACTATATGATCGAAAGAACCCGCAGAATTCCGTCCATAGTTCTATAAAATAGTTCTATAAATAAATTTTTAAAAAAGCATTTTTTAATTTTTCGTTTTCTTTTTATTTTGATTCAAGAGGGAAAACTAAGCCTTCATTGAATTCAGCTCAATGTTTGAATACTAGCCGAGGCTGTTTAAACTCTTAAATCCTTGAGTTTCGTTGGAAAACTTTGAATGCGAGTACGAAAGATGAAAGACCGTTTTGGTCTTCGCTGCTTCTTTCACAACTTTTAACTCTCCATCCCACTATTTTGCTGAAAGACTGAAAGGTTCCAACTTCTAACCCACGCCGATATTTCTATATGGGTATATGACCTAAATAGGAATGGAACCGGAAGCACACTTCTTTCAAATCATTTGACATGAAGAGAATGCGTATAGGGAAGTTTATTTCAGTATTTTAGCTAAAAACTCTATACTCTATAATTATTACGACAAGTGGGGCGAAAGAAAACAAAGTGGTATGAAGTTAGTGGAATTGCATGCAAAGAAATCACTTTGTGGTAATTTGTAAATGTTGAGAATGAATTTTGTAATTGAAAGCATGTTATTTAGATAAATGACCGAACGAAGGGCACAAGTCTCTGGAGAGCATTTTTATTTTTCAGAACGAAGGCCTCGAGTCTCTGGAGAGCATTTTTATTTTGCATCAACTTTTTCAGTATGGTCATTCATTCATTATTTTGATTTTTCAAACAACAACATCAATCACCTGCAAAGCACTCAGCCATCAGTCCAGAAGCAATTAATTCATATACGCCACCTACCATCATCGAGAATCATTTCGAATTCGATTATAGCCTCACGCGCAAATTTCATTTTTGCGAATTTAAAAGTGGGGTTCTTGCATTTTCCACTTAACAAGATACATAAACGAAATAATTATTAATTCACGCATACATTTTACTGTTATAACGGCGGTAAACAACTAAACCAATAAAATTTGAAATTGATAATCACAAACTCGAAGTATTGCAATATATAATAATTAAATTATTATACAGTCCTTCCAAGCAAATAAGAGACTTGGGCGTGAACTCTGCGATTGCATTGAATAAATTTCCAGCTTAAATATATTTTCAGGGGGTCATGTTTGTTAGTTTGATTTGCTCAGAAGCGCTGTAATTGATTGAAAATAATGGTTTTGACATGATTGACATTTAATCAATTCTAGTTATGTAGTAAACACTCAACACCAATGAGTAACACCTACCTATAAGCAAAATATAGTTATGAGAAATAGGAAATATAGGAAAACTTAATCTCGTCACGTCTGTGTATACTCGAATGTTACATTTTCGGGAGCATCAAGACGGGACGGAATATTGGAAAACGAAGTTAGCAAGGAAGCGAAGGTGGAAGTGAGCAGGGCAACAAAATAAGAAATGTAGTTAACAACGAATCCTTATAAAACATGGGCACATATGTGGAGAGAGGAAATAGGTATAACTGCGACTATAACAGAATCAGTGTTGCTTTTTCTTTCACTCCAAATTCTTTTCGAAAAGTATAAGTTTAGAAAACTTCCAAAATGTATCTTAGTGTCCTAACGCCAGTTGCAGCAGTTTTAAGTGATCTTCAGGAGATACGGGCAGATAAAAAAATAAAGTATAAGTTGACCAACGGATTCGGATATGTCGGGATGTTGTTTAAGAAATAACTACAAACAGCTCATGGTGAACAGTTGGGAAATTTATTTTATAGCGTTGAGATAAATAATCGATTTTATTTTTAAATACTCGGTGATAGTCAAAATTAGTATAATGAAGCTCTAAAAAAATCGGTGTGTTAAATGCACACACGTTCCGTAACGATGAGTAATTAATAAATTGCTCCTTCATGAATTACTCACCTTAAACTATTTAATTTTTCAATCATTTTGGATCATTCTGTATATTCTGTTGTTTGGCTATAGGTACTCATTGTTGCGCATTGTTGAAGTTTTAGCAAATATCTTGCAAACAATTATAGTTAGAAAGAAATGGTTCAGTTCAGATGAAACTTTTTAAAAGTTGAAATTACTTTTGGAGAGTATATCGATTTGTTTAATAAAAAAAAATCTATTTTTAGTAGTTACTTGCCTCTCAAGTATTTCTTATTAAAATTTTTCCGGGAATCTGAAGGAGCCCACCAACAAATAGTCCAAGAACCGAATATTCATCTAGGCCAGGGAAATAAATATTACTACGGAAACTCTGGAACACATTCTGTGTAAACGCTTGAAACTTTATTTGAAAGTTAATGACAGCCTGAGTCACCTCAGGCTGCATGACTGTATGACTCACAACTTTCCGAACTTGAAGCTAAACTTTGATCGGAAAGATGTTCTAATCACTATTGTAAAATGGTCACGTGGCGAATTTGTACGTAGACGTTAGATCTTCCATGGGAAAAGTTAACTAAAATGTTTAAACTGGGGCCGAGAAATTGTAAAATATGGTCAAATGAACTACAGCATTATACAGGGAGTTTTTTCAAGTATAGACATACAAAATTTTAATATTTCATTAAAATATCTGCAGTACTGAAGGTACACTGAAAAAGTATTCGCACTAGAATGAGAAAGTTATCTAATTATAAGTTAGGTAAAGTGGCATTCTTTTAAAGATGTGAAACGCGTGCTGGAATAAAAATTACAAGATGGAAAAACAACTAAAAGAACATGATGATGGGGCAGGAAAAAAGTAAAAGTTTGTTTTTGTAATCAGTAAATGTAACAAACTTAGAAGAGTTTTTTAAATGTTTAGTTTATGTGATTGTGCTTTAAAGTGGAAGTAAAAGCTACAACGTTGACAAAATAAAATCACAAAACAAGCGAATACAAAAGTGAAGCGAAAGTGGAAAAAGAAAATGCGAATTACATGAGTTTCTAATAGAAGTTTTGTATTTCATTTCAGTTTGTACATCATCAGGTATTTAAAGACTGAAACTAACAAAAGGAATTTAACCGTCACAAACACAAAGAGGAAAAATCAAAAAGATTCAAACGGACAGACTAACTGCCAACCTTTCAAAGCTAAGAGACATTCAGTAAATGCTGATTGCGCACCATATAGGCAACCAGGCAGGTGCACTTGCATCGTAACCGTCCAACCTTACTGACGTAAGTCGTTATTCGGCTCGTGGCCTGCGGCTTTCGAACTCCTTCGGACTCGCGCCTGCTGCATTTTCTCTAAACTTTGAAGAGAAATGCAACCTAATTCAATTAATGCGAAATTATTTTACCCGCAATCTTCAAAAAAGTCGAATAAACAAATATTCTTGCGACGTAACTAAATTAAGAAATTGATGTTCGAATAATGTTTTTAATGCGAAATTTTTTAAATATTCAGAAATTCAAATATTTAAATATTCTTTATGAAGTGCTCAAATTAACTAAAGGGGTTACAGTTATTCCAGAGTGAATGTAAATTTTATGAATTCCAAATTTTAAATTGGAGTTTCATGTTCAAATATTGCACACAAAAAATTAATATTTATAGATTTGTACATCCTGAATTTGGATTTTGCTTGAAAGTTTAAGTAGCTTAGCTATATTTAATACAAAATCTAATTTCTCAAAGCTTAAACTAATATATAAAGTCAGAATATTTGAAAATTTTATGTTATCAATTAAAAGCTCATTTGGTTAGATCACTTTTCCCGACATTTATGCGAACTTTGCTATGTTATTTATCGCCATAAACTTACTTATGGATTTTGCATAAGTATACTGAGTGTATCGAGAAAGTTATAGAAGTGTTCCAATAAGTAAAATCTGTATATTTAAAATTAATTCTTTGCTACATTGATATTTAAAAGTTTTGTGATTGCAAGTTCCTCTTCACTTTTTGAACTATTCACTTCACAGTGGTTGACAATTCTCTGTGGACCATAACATAAGGCACATATCCTGCCGCAATCCTTAAATTGTCCTTTATACCTATCTATATAATATTCCCGTGACTCCAATTCAGCTCGTATTCGCCCAACTAGTCTTAGTCTACTACAGAACTTGTTCAATTTCATTATATACGAATGTCTAACTGTAACTAAATTAAATCGAAACTTAAATGAAATAATTTTATTACAGCGTATATTTTTCGGAATTACTTCATTTTTACTTTAACCTTTAACTTATAACAAACTAGATAAACTATACAGGGTTTCTAAGCAAATATGAGACCAGGAAAATATGTAAAATAAATTAAGTATAAAAAACATTCGCGCGTTTTCATATTCTCAAACTTGTTGCGTGGAGTGTACTTTCGCAAACGTAGGCAGCGTTGAATACGCGAGACCACGCCCACCAACTCTCTTGTTTATTGAGACAGAGCTGGCTGCGCACCATAGGCAACCAGACTGATGCTCTACATCGTAACCGTCCAACAGTACGGACATAAGCCTGTATCCGGCATGGAGTCTAAGGGACGCTTATGGTTGCGGATCCGCACCTGCTGTTCTGGATTCTTATGTTCGAATTGCGTACCTGCGCCTCATGCCCGCATGTCCATGTTTGCCTGGTGAATAAAGCACTTGGTGCTATTCTCTGTGTGGTTTGGTTCGGGAACTGGAACCTCAAACCCATCCACTCTCTGACATTACTTAGAAAGAGTGCACTTTACATAAAATAAAATCAAACATTTTGTTCCAAAATTAGTTTAGTTTACTGAGATAGAGCTGACTGCGCACCATAGGCAACCAACCCGGTGTCTTGCATCGTAACCATCCAAACGTACGGACATAGGCAGTTATCCGGCATGAAGTCTAAGCAAGCTCCTGGCCTGCGGCTTCCGAACTCCTTCGGACTCGCGCTTGCTGCAGTAGATTCTTATGTTCGAATTGCGCACCTGTTACATTACTTAGTTAGAAAGACTGTACCTTATATAAAATAAATTCAAACACTTTGTTCCAAAATTAGTTTACTTTGGTAAAGTTAATTCAGGACATTTCAAGGAATGTAAAATCAATACGAACGTACGCATGTCGGCAATATTGTTCAATAACTTTACATGTCGATGTCGATACCCTTATTAGTACTTAATGTAAGAAAACTTGCGTATGTGTATGTTATGGATACAGTGAATATCACTTAACGTTCATGTACGCCTATAATTCGCTGTATTACTTACTAAATGTAATTTATCACCGTAACATGTTTTTGAGTCGATTAGGTTAGGTATAGGAACGACGGGATAATGCAAAATCTACATATACCATCTAGAGTTTTACAGTTCCCCCCATCTAATGGGTTTCAGTACAAGGTACAGCAATGAATTGGAAATGACACCAACTGAATCAGTCTAATACAGAAAATTCATACTTTGTAATTTAATATAATAAGATTTAAAGGCGACAGTACCAAAGCATCTGTAGAAGCAGACATTGTAGGTACCTATATTGAAGAAAGTTTCGTGTAGGTATATTTACGTCGTTCGAAGATTAATGATTCAAAATGATTTTTATTAACCTTTTCGTCTTTCGAGTTTTATGACTATAAAAACGTCTATTGGCTACCTTTCTTGTGAAAATGATAAATTTATTTTTGTTGCCTCATTAAGTTGCAGGTACTGTCGATGCTTACAACTAATCAATTTTAATATTTTTTAGTTTCCATTTCCAACTTTCCGAAGGTATAGTAAGGAAAGTAGGTGAGGAAGCATACTATCGAAGTTGGGTTTTTGATGTATCTCCAGGAATCTCGTTTCCCTGAGTCTGAAAAAGTGGTTTTTGGAGTGCGTATGTGAACAAAATTGCGGCCAAACCAAACAATGTATCGGGATGAAATTTGGTATCTGGGCAAGTGTCCCTCTAATCGGAACCTGGTAAAATTATATGCTTGTGCCAAAAATGACCTGCGCCGAAGAGTCCCGCGCCAAACTGTCTCTGCGCCCAAACGGACGCGCCCAAACGGCTGCGTCCAAAGATGCCATTCCGAACTCCGCATATGCAATTATTTCATGATGGGCCCAATCGCATTCTAAAAGTATACGAATATAAAAAAAGAGTTTCGCTTTAACAAGCCAGGCAACTTTTCGCGGCGCCCGCCAACCTTACGATCCCTTAAAGCCTTTCCACGTGTTTTTTTAGCTTCTTGAGCTTAGCAACTATTCTGTAATACAAAAGATATCTCCGGACAACCTTCCATAACGCATCTAGAAAATCTCTCCGAAGTCGCACCACTTCTTACTCGTTTTTTCACATACAAAATATTTGATGGGCATAAAAGTCATAAAATTATATAAATTAATATCTAACGATTTTTGAATTTTATAAATTTCAAAATAGGAGTGGCAGGAGTATAACTTTATTTAATCAGAGAATTTGCACAGCCTGGCACAGAGTCTAATCAGCAATATTTTCATTTAAATTATGTACTCCAACGAAGCAAGTATAAACATTAAGAACCGCGGAGTTTATAGGGAAATTTAAGAGCGACGAACATGAGAAACGTTTTTTGAATTTTAATTGACTACGACACGTATAAATAAGACATGACATATAACACCGAACGAATTTCCCTCAAGACCAAGAAAGGTACACTAAATCTAAATACAATGCCAACATATTAAAAAGTAAAATTTTCCTTTTTTTCCCCAAAGAAATTCATGTAATAAATAATTAAAAATTATAATTGCCCACTTATTTTAAGAAGAGATTGTTATATTTCCAAGTTAAGCAGTAAATTTTCTTAATTTACAAGTTTCTTTTTCTTTTTTTCAAATTAAAAAAGTACTTAAATATCTTTAATAAAATTCCTGTGAGAGTTCCAAGAAAGTTGAGCTTGAGATACAATAAGTTATATCGTCATTCCTCATATGATTGGGAAAAATTCGGATTTAGTTTTGCTTATAAAACTCGTTCATTCGGACTCGCGCCTGCTGCTGTAGATCCTTATGTTCGAATTGCGTACCTGCGCCGTATATTTCCAGGAAAAACTTTTCTATATATATTTTTTAAACTTTCATTTCTGATTCGGTCATAATTGTATATTAACATAAACTAAAGCAAAAAAACCGAATACAAAAAGTTCCTATCTAAAATGAAATTTTTTATTTGCACCATAAATGTAAATTTACTCCTTTTTATAGGTTTATTATATTTCTGAAGGCAATTTTTTTCTACATAGAAGAATATTATCTTCGTTCGTGTTATGACTATTGCAAGTCATGATGTGTCCATAAAAATATATCTAAGAAAAGAATACAACATTTAAGAGACTAGTTTTCCATTGTGTTATACAGAGTGATTAAAAATAAGTTAACATCCAGTTCAGCGTTTCTAAGCAAACATGATCCTTCGAACCCGCGCCTGCTGCTGTAATACATTCTACATTTTTGTTGGATTTTTTTTGGAATTAAATCGCAGACTTTTGTGTTAACTCGGATATTTTAGTGATAAAATTAGAAGATATCAGTGACGTCATAATTTATGTCAACGATGAATTTATTTTATATGTTTTCAAAATTAGCGCATACTTGATGCGTACGCAGCGCTGAACAAACCCACCAAGTCTCTTGTTTGCTTAGAAGGACTGTATTCATCAATATATATGTATGGGCATACTGCCAAGTATTGGATCACTCGGTATAAAGAAATTGAAGAGAATGAAGTAATAGGCAAACATAAACCCTTTACATTCGAAAAGTGTTCCCAGGGTGCAATGTAATTATAAATAATTATTTAAGCCTCACTCATTTAATTAAGTCCACAATTTAGACATAAGAAGGATGATTATTTTGTCGTCACTCGTCACCCCATCAGGATAACAAAAATTTTTCAATTTCTCTGTTAACTATTCGCACTTGGAAGAGTTTCAATAAAATTCCAAATATGTTTTGGTTTTTTCAAAACACATTTTGTTGCATGATGCTCGTTACATCACTTAATATTTAGTATTTTCAACCCCATCATCATTTAGCACAATAGCAGAGAACAATTTTTGCACAAACCGCCCTAAACAACATAACATTGAGAGCCATTCATCTTATTCATCTTTTTATTTCGACTTCTGTGTGCATCGCGTTCGGTTATGGTAAACGGTTGTGCCTTGTGCATGCTATCGCAGTTAATGTCCGGGTCCGCGTCCGGGTAAGAAGGATCTGTGCATGTACGAAAAATCTGGAAAATCGCGCATCTGGGAGAAATAAAACTCTTCGCCTGCCGCGCCAGTTAGACAGTTAGTATATATGGTTCGGTTGGCTTGTGCATAATCACATATGTGGAACCAATTTTTATGGTCAACTCTTCGACGTGATGCCCGCAGAATCATTACTATCCTATAGTACAAAGTGAATTAGAATTGTCTTCGATACATTATTGAACTCTATGAAAATAAGTGTCTGCAGCGACAATACCTATGTAACATCAAATTATGGTGCAAGAAAAATGTGCTTAAAAAAGCAGTCTCGATTGTTCGGGATACGGTGCAGAGGACCATAGAGAATAGCAAATGCAAAACGTTTTCGAGCACGTCTATGCCCCACAGAAGAGCCATTGATGGTGATATAGTATTGTAATTCGGATATTCGATGAAAAGTCGAAATGTGGTCTTTCTCAATTCCCAATGAACGTCGATGTCGGTGTAGGTGCTGTTTCCGTTTTAAAAATTTCATTCAATTTGCTTGCGATTCTATCATTTTCGAAGCGTTGCCTAGTACCTAGTGCTGGATGAACAATTCTTTCTCTGATTTAAAACGATTTTTGAATGGAAATTCTAACAACCTATGTGATGGATGTGCATGATAGCAAGTACCGACCGTCGCCAGGGTGTAGCAGTGAGGGAGTCCCGTCTAAAGTCTACCTCAAAGCGCCATCGGGCGGGGGCTTTGTTGAACATGAGCTGTCAAAGCCGTTTAACATTTTGCCTCAGGGTGCGACCAAGTCTTTTGCTTCGGCCTCGGGGCGTTAACAAGTCTGACGACAGCCCTGAAGATAGCTGCACTTAATGCGATATTGAAAAGTTTTCTGGGTGCAAAAGCCCTCACAACAAAACCTTCGGCTTGGAATATAAAGAATTTTTGAATTGTTCCTTCTTGTAAAAAGAACCTTTATTTACATTTATTATATACCTGTGCTTGTACAAGCGTGTATAAATAAATTGAATGAATAATAAAGTGAAAAAGAAAATTCCATTGTTGTTTTCGTTTGATTTGTTCCAATTGTTCGAGTATAAACTTTCGCGTTTGAATAAGTTTTGAAAGTCCCGAAGCTCTTAAATCTGGTACTTTCTTGTAAAAACAAACTTTTACCTTCGTGTTAAACTCTACTAATGTTAGATGTAAAATTTTTTATTATTAAAAGTCAAAAAGTAGATATTCCAGAAAAATATTAAACTAAAAATTTAGAAATCAACAATGATTGTAGAAATCTAGGAGTAGAACGTAGGCGCAATGTCTATGTTAACTTTCGTACCTGACGCGAACCGGTCTGGTGAACTATTCAGCGCTGAACATTAAAAATCAGATCTCGACATTCAAAAAGAGTCCAGCCAAATCTCTGATTCTCAATATCTTCCCATACACAACTTAGCCCAATCACATCGCTATGCATAGCTAGTCCAACTAGGCTCACTTGTTAACTTTGTACGAATTTTGACATAAACGTTGCGCATCTTTATAGTAAACAATTAAAAATATAGAGAGCAACATTGCAAATAAGAAACAGAGTTGATTGTAGAAAGCTAGGAGTAGAACACCATAGGCGCAATGTCTATGTTAAACTTCGTACCTACTTGACGAGAACCTGTCCGGTGAATTATTCAG
>JARJEB010025621.1:0-20642 GCA_030264535.1 Liometoxenus newtonarum
ATATATATATGTCTTTGTTGTAACGTTAAACGTTACATATGTATTCCCGAACGGGATATCGTGCACTTGATCCATCTTCATAGAAATTGTGTCACAGATGTTATAGTCAATAGTGCATTTTGATTATTTAGTTCAGTACAAGTTTGCATCTCGGTTCAGCTATACCTGAATCTTGACGTTTATCTTCGGTTGGCTCGTACTTTATTATAAGGATTTATACCGCGGATAATTAGCCTGTGTACAAGTCGATAATCTTTAGTATTGTGTTGGAAATTAATAAATAAATTAATAACCATATTAAATAAAACTGTGCGTATTCCGTGTCTCTGCCACGTTTAACTTAGAGTGGCGCCCATTTACAGACTCTTTGACCTATAACATTTCCAACTCCACTGCAACAAACCGGCAAACAATTATCAACCTAGCATTGTCATAAAAGCTTATTCCTTGAATCCTTGATTCAATTACAAGCATTTCTTGTGGGGTTGCGTATGTTGTGACAAGTGTTCTCCGGCGCCATGCAAATTGTGATAACGGTTGTCTAAACGGAACGCTAAAACCCCCTTCAAAATCATTTCCTATATGGGAGGCCCTTTATTATCATAAAATTTCATCCAAGCATATATAGGTATCACTCAGTTATACGCTTATCAATTTTCCGCGGCATATTGTGGTTGAATGCCCGCCACAGCTAAGGGTGGAATGCGGGAATTCTTGTGTTCATCCAACGAATTATATATTGAAATGCAATGAGGTGCATTGTGCTTCGTACCTACCTAAACCTGGAAGAGCCAAATAGTGAAAGCCGATACGGGAACGCCATCGCCCCTGTCACACAGACAACGCTCTGCTCTGCGCTGCTGGATTTGTTGAGGGGGTAATTTTCACTTTGATCGACGGTATACGCCACACCACAACCGCATAGTAAAGAGTCAAAGGAGGGCGACAGACGCGGAGTGAGTGAAGATAAACATTCACTTTGTATTTTGTCAAGTGGCGAAGTGATAATTTGCACGCTAGGGTGTCATAAGGGTATCGGCCCCGCGTTTCCAATGACATCGTCTATTTAGTTACATTAAAATCGAGGCTAACACAGGGATGAACTCGGCGTTAAACTTTGTTCTCTGCACGAAATCTAACGATAGACAAAGTTCGTGGGGTGAGGTTGCGGGGGACGGGGTTTCGATGAACGAGAAGTTAACTAACGAGGGGGTGCATCTGCTTATATTACTCTGAGTAAAATACAACTCGTACTAGGTTGATTAATTATACAGATTATTTCCGGAATATTATTACATCCTTCGCTTCATTTATATTCCTTTTTAACTTCTCATCGGCGGTGGAGGCGGCTGCGAAGGCGGCATGATGGGGGACAAAAGTTTTGTGAAGATCTTGATTGGAAACTAGAAAGGATTGTGTAATGCGAATTATTACAAGAAAACGAAATAGGGAGTGAAATCGTAATAGGGGGAACAAGAGATAAGGGGGAAAGCACTTATTAGAGATGCTTAAGTCTGTATCATTTCTATTTTATTTTTAATTATGTAAATTCTTAGGAGGAACCTCCGGAAAAATTATTCTGTCATTTAAAAATAATTTATTTACCCACCTGTCTTGTGAAGACCTTTTTGTGAATCCATGCGTAATAAATATTTTTAAAATACTCGTTTCCATTTCATTTAAGGTTCGATTGAAAATTTCTATGGTAAACATATCGGTATTAAATGAAAGCATCTAAAAATAAAGTTGTCTAACAAAAAGAAATAATAACCCACACACAGTCTGTGACTGTGTGGGACATCCATGTCTATTCAGTGGAAATTTAAAACTCGAATCTTTTCAGTCTTTCCCAGTTTGTCCTCATTCTCCTTCTGCTAGAGGTTCCTATATTTTCTCCATTTGCCTTCACTTTCGGACATACAAAACGAAACAGATGACGATGCTGTGTAAACCTCAACCGTATTCTTTTTTGCTTCTTCCACTTCCACCAATTCGATTTCACCATCATCAAATGAATATGAAAAATAATACTTTCCTCCTGTAAAAATTATTCAAACGTAACGTCAACGTAAAGAAGTTTTTCAAGAAAAAAATTCTAATGAATTTCCATAAAAGTTTATTCAAAAAAGTTGGTATATGTGTGAAAGAAGAGGATATTTAATTAAAATACAAGTAATTAGCATATTTTAATGAAACGATCATTAAATAAATTTTAGAGGGACTGTGTTAATACAAAACTGATATTACGATCAGTGCGCTGTTTGTAGCTGTGAGTCGTGTAATTGCTAGAGCGAAATAACTTGCTTAATTATTAATAAAACTTCCAGGTCATTAGTAATTAGCAGTTTAAAGATGTATGTTAATTCATTTTAATATTCGGTTGATTTTTATAACAGTCATTAAAACTCATAATTGAAGATGAAGTGTGCAGAATGAGAAATAATAAAAATGTAAATTCAGCTTTTGATTATCCAAGTTTGCTTACTTGATGTCAAATTTTGATGGGAATAAAGTTTTTTTCTTTTAAGTACAGGTGGAAATTGAATTTCTCCAATAAAATAATCAACGCCTCCGCAACTCGTGGCGTCCCCAGTGATACTTTTGAAACTAATGTTTCAGCCCCATCTGAGGGCCAATAGTGAAATTTTCAAGAGGTAGAAAACTATAAGCAAGCTGTCCAAATGCTATTCAAAAATAAGAAACTGTAAAATCATAAAAGTAGGAAACTGTAAAAAGGCTGCTAATCAAAATTGATCACTCAAAAGAAGAGGTCACCACAAATAACACCCTTTTACAACAAAATATGCAACTCATGACGCCCCCGGTGGCACATTTGGAACTACTGTTTCAGCGCCCTCTGCGTGCCAATAGTGAAGTTTTCAAAAGGTAGAAAATAATTAGCAAGCTACACAAATGCTATTCAAACTTAGGAAACACTATATTCAAAAAAAAGTAGGAAACTGTAAAAGGCTGCTGCATTTGGTGTTGCTTTTTCTACCTTTTGAAAAAATTTCACTATTCGGTACCAGAGGGCGCTGAAACATTAATTCAAAAACTACCACGGGAGCGCCACGGGTAGCGGAGGCGGAGGTCTTTGGATCAGCAAATGATAATTTAAATAGTTTATCAAAGCAAAGGAGAAAAAAATAGGTAAATTGTAAATTTTTTATTAAATTAAAGAACAAACCGTTAAATCTGGCTAAAAAACTAACTAAAAAATTAAATGATACATCGGCACGTCTGTCTGACTATTACGTTAAGGAATGTTGTGTGAAGGTAATCATCGAAGTGTAATGAGCCCCTAGAGGCGTCATTGCAATGCAATCAAGCTCAGCTCCACCCTTCTCTTCCTGATGCTTGCTCGTTCTTGAAGCTTCAACACAAAGCAAACCGGTGCAATTGCAATCTACTACTGGTTCCTTGGGTCTATTCCAATCTTGAAATAAACTCATCCTTATTGCCGTGTTCCTTGCTGTAGGAGTAGAAATTCTTAATTAATCTATTTAAAAGTAAATAAGAAATGGTGAAACGACTCCCGACGCTTCGGTAACGCCGTAACGGTTTTTCGGTTTCTCATTCACAGTGTTTCATTCTTTGGCAGTTATAAACGAATTCAATGTCTTGTGCAATGCCTTCGGGCACAATATAGCTCATTGCCATTGCAACGACGTCAATGCCCATTATATGTTCCACCGAGCGTCGCTTTACCAAACAGTTGAACGTTTTGCAGCTATATTGCACAGCAGAGCAGAGATATCGTTTCGTTAGAAAACTGATGTAGGTACCTACATTATGCAAGATTTTTAATATTAAATGATGGTACAGCTCCCAGCTCCGGCAAGAAAGCAAACAGCTGTCATATTCACAAGACGAGGAGTATATATTCAGAAGAAGAAAAAAAGAAATGAAGCATGAAGGCGTTGGTTGTTGGATATAAATTTCCTAGCTCGAAATGAATCTTTGCGCTTACAGCTTTTTCTTTTTTTTTTTTTCATCCCTTTATATGTATGAATGTTTATGCCTATATTAACGTTTATTCTGTAAGTCTGCATGGGTGGGATGACGCGAGATGAAGCTGAATCGTTTTATATCAAACACTTTGTTAAAAACGAACAAACGTTTTTGCCTGGTCTGGTCTGGGTCTGGTGCAGCTATATGAAAGAATTCTGACAAACGGATAGTGAAAAATGTCAGAGCATCATTAACACCAAGAAGCAAAGAGCAAGGAGAAAGTAATGAAAAAATTCTAATACGTTATTTCCAAGAATTTTTTTTTATTAATGGAAACATTTCCAGTGCGACAATACTTGTTTTACGCGAATGAAGCAGCAAATGAAAAATGCAACCCAACAATACTTCCAATTGTATGTCGTTTTGTTTACCCATGCAGGCCATCGAAGTAAAAGGGACCAAGTACAAGAGAACAAGTAAAAGTACAAAACTTGCATCGTAGGGTATACACCGAAGGCGAAAAGGATCTAACCACCAACACTGCAGCACCCACTGCTTGTTGCTGTTATTGTTGCTCTTCATACTTGTTTTTGTGTATTTGCATATATGTAATTACGATTTGAGTTTACAACCGGGAGAAATAGTAGAAAGACGACGAAGGACGTTTAACCAAAACCCAAAGAGGCCGCACACTGCCATTCCATGACCAGTCCTTGTTTATTTCTCTATGTGCGTCGCCGCTTGTGTGTGTGTGCGATGTGTGTGTGTGTGTGTGTATGTGTGTATTTATAAACGACTAAGTAGTTTAGTCGAAACTAAAAGTTTAATGTTTGTTTGTTATACATACTTGCATTCGTACATTTACAATTTCCATGCAGAAAATGGATTCGAAACGGATGACTTAAGCCAATCCTAACCACAAAAACAACATTCGAAGCTACAATGCAAGGCATCATGAATTTTTACTGCAAAATGAAAAGCACAATCTAAAATTTTCAAATTACACACCATTTACGGCGACATTTATGCATCAAGAAGATTTTGTTGTATTCGCACAGTTTTATTGATTTTTTGGTTTTCAATTTTAATTTTCTCTTTTTTACATTGTTTGCACGGATGTTTGGTTTGAATTCAGCATGAAAGTCTGTTCATTAATGATAAAACCAAAGACGAGTTCAAAATACTGAAAATTACTCCAGTTTGTGCTGTTAAATGTTCGGTTATTGGAGTTTTTATAGCTCCTCGGGCATATCGTGCGACAATTCTGTTTTGTAGATTGTAAGTACACAATGAAATGAAAGCAATCAGGAGGCAAGCGTGACCATTAGAAAATCGACGAAATTGTCCATTCAGGTTTTGTATATTGTTCCGTGGAACACTAAACAATTTCAAAAAAAAATAATATTATTTTCCCTAGGTACGTATGAATTAATTTTCATTTTTGCAAAAATTTCATAAAATTTATGTTCCAGTTCGGTAAATAAATTAAAATTAAATTAAAATTTTAGCGGTAAATGCAAAAAGAGACAAAAAATATATTTTTAAAAATTGGTTTTCTTTTTTTTATTCGATTTTCATCGGCAAAAATAATAATAAAAAATAAACCATAAGTTGGTTCTGATTCAACTAGCAATGTTGTGCAATTGATTTCTTTCTTTCGTTCTTCTTCTTATGCTTTATAATTTAATTAAAAACTTGGAAATTAATTAATAAAGCATTACGCGTCCTGTTCCAGTACCATGATATCCATCAACGGAAACCAATATCATTATGAAAACTTGTATTGCTGTTAGCATTTTCATTCCGAATCCCTGTAAAGTTGAAGATGTTATGTTTTATTTTGCGTATCGCATTTCGGATATTTACAGCGACCGCGTCAGATAATCGAAAGGGCGTCGAGTTGTTTTCTTTAATAAGAGAGCATGCGGATCCCTTCAACCACAACAAACAATCTCTTCCTTTCTTTTATTTTCTCTCTTTTTTTTCCCGGCACCCTATCATCTGCTTTCTATAAGGTTTTTTCTTCGATTTGATTTTCTTTCACTTAGATTCGGCCGATAAATATATAAATACAAAGAAAAATAACGGCAGCAGTAAGAGGAAGTAACGAACCGATGCAAATCGAACGACGTCGAGAACAACGATTGAAAAATACGATTTGCATTATTTGCTCTTTTCCTTCTTTATATAGCTGGTAATATCCGATATCGCGACGTAACCGAATACATGCATTTGATCAAAAAGCATCACGGCAAGCAGACAACAAAAGATTTGTAGATTGAGTTCGAAATGTCCTTGCTTTAGAGGTGCCTATATATGGGTATAAATATAAAAGGCCAGACAAGGAAATATGTAATTTTGAAAGAAAATCTCAAATGATAATGTTCAGGCTGACACGATCTTTGATCATAAGAATAAATGAACTGCACACTAGTTTACGGCAGGGATTTTGTAAGTCGTCGTGAACAAGATCGACTCGAAAAACGCCGACATTTACGAACAAATATCAATCATTGTTACCGGTTGTAATTGCTGCATTTTATTCACCCTTCGAACTGATGAAATGCACGATAGTACTAAAAGGCAAATCCTTTCCATCGGTTTTTTTTGTTTCTGCAGCTAGTTTCGTCATATAGTTACACTAAGTATCGGAAAGTTGTGCGTTGGCTTACACCATTTTCTTAAATTCCGATACTACTAAAAAAGTGCAATTTTGAAAGAAAATCTCAAATGGCAGTGTCAGGCGAACACGATCATTGATCACACTAGTTCGTACTAAAACTTTAAGATGGCGCTTCAAAGATCTAGATTACTGTCAAAGTAAATTTACAGGAATCTACATACCTATAAATCCAGAGCCACTCAAACTTTTTAATATGCATTTACTGTTTGATCCAACCTATGATAATTATGTAATGCGCACGTTATTCATTTCTTTAACATTTGATTAATTGCTATAGTTAAAATCGGTACCCATGCATTAACACATGAATCACTCTCCCTCAATTCCAACCCTCTAAAAGTCTAACTAAAGTATTCTTCTCTATTAGTAGTTGTGTTCTTAGACATTCAATTCATGCTGTAGACGTAGACAATAATTGTTCACAAGAAGAATATAAATCAACAATTTGTCTGACCAATACACTCAATTCGAAGGGAACGTCAGAATGGAACGCCGTGCACCCACTCGAGATCGGTAATTTGATTACTACCTTTACACGTTTCCTTCCTGCGCGCCCTCATATACCAACAAGGAGGGTCCCTTTTCCTTTTTGCCCCTTGAAAAGTGTATAGAGTGGAGTAGTTTAACACACGTACACCCACTCCCACACTCACCCTCTCTTTCATCTTTATCGAAAATCGTGCGGCACGCAGTCCTTGTGTTCCTGAATGTTCTACAATTACAATAGACGTATGTACAATGAGGGGCGTTGGATCATTTTCACCTATATACCTATACCTACAGTAAAAGCTGTGTACACATGGAAATAGGTATTAGATATATATTCAAACAGGACCCCTCAATAGTTACAGTAAGAATTGCATGAAATGTAAACGTACAGTGCAATTATTAGGGCACTATTGATTTCATGTAATAGTTCAGAATTTATATGCTGCCATCTATGAGCAACTATTTAGAGAATTACAGATTTCTGCATATTTTAAGCACCATCTTAACTATTCAAAATACCCCTCAATAATTACAGTAATAATTGTATGAATTGTAAAAGTACAGTGCAATTATTAGGGCACTATTGATTTGATGTAATAGTTCAGAATTTGTATGCTGCCATCTATGAGCAACTATTTAAAGAATTACAGATATCTGCATATTTTAAGCGCCATCTTAACTATTCAACGTACCCCTCAATAATTACAGTAAGAATTGTATGATATGTAAAAGTACAGTGCAATTATTAGGGCACTATTGATTTGATGTAATAGTTAAGAATTTGTATGCTGCCATCTATGAGCAACTATTTAAAGAATTACAGGTATCTGCATATTCTAAGCGCCATCTTAACTATTCAATATGTACCATGCAGTGACAGCTGACATTTTTATTTTATTATTGTCCTTTGACTTGACCCTCTTTAAGTTTATTCATTTCGAGAAAAAAAATCACTGAAATGACGTCTAACTCAAACTTAGCTATATTATTCTATTTTTAGGGGTATACATATACCAAATGTTTATCTCGATTTATTAAATATGACGTTTCCACCGTCTACTACCTACGTCAATAGCTATATTGAAATAATGGCCTGGAAAATCGCCAGCAATCCATAACTTCCAGTACTTATTGGCCCATAGCTGTAGCTGCCACCGACCAGCAACTTTGTTGCCTATCAATTTCTATAAAAAGTCACGTCTGGTACGCCATCGATACCGGCGGCAAAACTATATTGATACATCTAAACGGTTCTGACGTTTCGTCTACACTATAAGTACACGTACATAAATGTTTTTTCGATTCCCGACCCTAATCCAATACCAATAAAAAGCAAAACGCTTTTAACCGATATAGCCAGTTTTCATTTTAAATTTTAATGTGTCTTATTTCAAGATTACCAGATTACAGCTTACGACGTTTGCCGTCTTGCCGTCATTTTCTAGAAAACCCGTTCTCTGTAGCCCACCGTAATTAAAGTCTCATTGATCTCGAATGTCGATTTATCGCTTTCTATCCCTTATTGCTGGGGAGCTTACACGTACCGGTTTCGTGTATACAAGGTATAAATTTTATGAGTGGCACTTATGTCCTTCTATAAACGAACAACTGCTATATATCGTTGTTTCCCTTGCTTTTTTTTCGTATCAATGTTGTGCTTATATGAACTGTCGGCATACTCTAACTAAACGCGTGTACTTCCAATTGCTTGTTTACCCGTTGCTATTTTGGGAAAAACTTTCTTTGCGTCGATACTAGTTTTTTCCAGGAATAGGTATGTACGTAGTTTATGTTTTCCTATGGATATGTTAGTTTATTGTAAGCAAGATAAATTCGTGCGCATTGGGGGTGACGATAAGTTCACTGCCTAACATCGAGCTCTTCTCTTCGAACGACATTTATTTTTATTAAGCTTTAATAAATATTTATAACTAATATTTGTAAGCTTAAAAGCTTTTAAATCGTTGCTAGCTACATTCGTACATTCATTGTTGTGTGGAGGAATATATATTGTTGAAGTCGTTCGATCGGAAACTGCATATACTTGTACAACAGCAATTGGAAAGATGGAAAAGTCCAAAAGGGAAACGAACTCTCTACATTGAATAATAATAATAAGGAAGAATTGTATATAGGTACGTAAAGTCAAATTCATGGTGAATATTTGCAACCAATAAATTTTTGTGAATTGTAATCGGTAGGTACGTGAAATGGACAAATGTCATGTCAGTGTGTGCGCTACTGCGCATGCTTTCTACCATCCCACAAATTCCCTGTGTGGTTCTAAAACATGAACAATAGGTATGAATGAAAACGTTGAAAGAAACATAGGTAATATTTGAAATAAAAGTTTTTAGTGATTGAATGGAAATGCCAGTCGTGAAACTGAAATATTTGGCTGAAAACGTGACTTCCCACTGCTATTCCAATCGCTATTGTTTGGTTTTGGTAGTCGGCGAAAAGCCGTAAAATATTCAACGCACAAAAAGTTGATTGCTTATAAAATATGGAAGTCAAAAACTTCTATCTTTTATTCATTTTATGCAACTTTACATTTCGTTTTTGCTCTTCCTCTAACTCTTCCTCTTCATTTTTCACTTTTCATTTTCTTTTTTTCGTTTTCAATAAGAAGATAAAAATAGACGAAAAGGTAATTTAAGCGTGCTGATTATCGATACATATCACATTCAAAGAAAGGAATAAAATAAATACGTGTACGCAATAAACACAATAAAATTATTTTGTTATATTCGTGGAGTTGGTGGCAAAAAAATGAGTAAACATCAGACGAAGAAAATGACTCGTTAGGGTCGGTCCTTGCGATATCTTCTCTATGATGATGCAACAAAAGCTAGTAAAGGAATAAAAGCATAAGCTCAGAGTGTATATGGCAAAATATAGAAATGTGTTGAAGTATCACTAATATTTCTATGTGTTGGTAAAGCTTTCCAGCTGGAATCCTGGAATATAAGGTCCCTGAATCGGAACCTCAAGGAATCTGGTGTAGGAATAGGAAAGCCTTGTGCTAAGGAGTAAATAATAAATTCCGGTGATGGTATACCATCGGATAAGTTTTATATACCGAGTGTTTGAACAAAAGTATATAAATGTGAAAAAACTTTCAACAACTACTAGTTGTTTTGGAACACTCTGTGAGGAGAAAATAGCAGGTATTAGGATTCTATGATGGCATTATTACAGACGGATATCGAGATCTATCTCAAAGACAGTAAACTTGTTCATAGATACTCTCCAAATATGAGAGACAATGAAGTAGACCGACCGGTCGTAAACTTCCCGGATACAAAAATCATAAACAATTCCGGTGAGATACAATATATACGAGTACAAGCCCATCCGATGGGCTATTTCGTTGGCGAATAATGGAGGCAATTGAATTTTCGTTTCTTTTTCGTTTTATTTTTTCTTTTCCATATTCAATCATAAAGTTCTTTAGAGAAAATCAAGCAAATAGACGGTAATCTGCGCGCACAAAAATTATAGCACCGCAAATATGGTTACATATAATTTTTGAGTGTTTGTAGCACCGCAAATATGGTTACATATAATTTTTGAGTGTTTGTAGGTTTCTTCAACGGGGATCGAACCCGCATTGGTGTCTGTGCATGAATTTGGAAAATTTGGAAAACAGTACCAAAAATCGTTAGTATAGAACTAATTATACAACATGGTATTAACAATAATTTTTAAAAAAATTTATATGTTGCTAAAAAGATTTAAATTGTACTATGCCGCGAAAAATACATATGATTCATCGCTTTGTCGACCTATACCTATTCAAGGCCGAATCTGCCCGAATGAACTAAGCGTCAGGCCCAAAGACTGTCTTCGGTCAGGCTAGAGCGTCATAACGTCAACAAAGTCTCGAAAAAGCGATGCCATTTTAAAAGGTCTACCAAGAGATCTAGGGGAAATTCCAATGCTATGAGTCATCTTAATTTCACCAGATAGTTCACCAAGACGTCAAATTTCAAACTTTAAAAAATGTTTTCTCCTCAAAAACCATGTTTAAAAAAATTCAACAATTTAAGGATGAATAATTCAAATCGTACATACAAAAAAAAAAATTAAAAAAAGAACATTCACAGACCCCATTGGTTGACAGACTGAATTCTTCCAACAACATAAACACGCATAATAATAATAAACACTAATAATAGAACACAAAAAACAGTGTGTTAGGTATGATTACTTTTTATTAGATATAATTTACTTTCTTTGCATTTTGTGAACCGCTCTGATAGTTTTCCTTTTACTTACTTTTCTTTACTTTAGTATACTTGCGGTGGCTTTTCGTAATGTGATAACACTGATAACTGTAATAACTATTATAACTATTAGAGAAGTGTGTGCGCATGAAAAGCCTATAGGTGTTGGTGATGCACGGAAAACTTATTGGAAAAGTACAGCAAAGTTTTTACGATGGATTAAGATGCGACCGTTAAAACGATCGGCGAATGAATTATAGACACGTTTCCAAGCAGTAAAGAATCACTAAAACTTAAAAAGAATCTTCGGTGAAACAGTGAAGATCACAAATTTTTTGATATTATCACACATTAAATTTACAATCTCTGCGCTAGAAGTGGTAAACTGATTTAATGGTTAATTATATATTATGTGTTTAAAGTGAAATCCAATTTAAGAGCCGAGGTTGAACGAGCAAAATCAGATTTGGGTGATATGCGATTAAATCAGGTAAAATCTTTAACCTTTCTGAAACGCCGCGGCGTTAGTATTCACGTTCGTAACTTTCGGTTTATATCAGTTGACCGCTGGTTCCGCCGCTCCCCTTCCACCACTCCGCGCATGAGTCAATTTTATTTTATGCAACTAGTTTAATTTCATACTTTAATTAACTATATTGTGTATTCTAATTGGTATATTATGAACGCAAAATAGATAAAAATTTATAAAAACATCTTAAAATCCTAAAAAACCGCTGATGAAGTGTTATATATAATATGCATTACATAATTAGTTATAAATTTTAATCGTTGTTGTGCTTGTTGCATAATTACTTCCATCAAAATAATTCCCAAAAAGCCAAACATATTCACATGCTCCCAAAAATGATTATACCGTATAATGATTTATAATAATTAGTATGAAAATGCCAGAGCAAGTTTAGATAATAATAATGAACGATGATTTTACATAATACGTTAATTTGCGTTTGTTCAAAAGCTGTTTGACACAAATGTCGGTACAAACTAACCTAACAACAGTCAGTGGCGTGGCGGCATCAGCGACTTTTATTCACTAGTTCATTTGTTGTTTGCAACGTGAGTTGAGTTGAGTTGTTTGATGCCAACATACAAAGCACTAGTTGTGTAGGGTGTAAGGTGTAACGGTGATAATTTTGGTACGTGCTACATGTGTGGAGGGGATGATGTGATGTTGTAAATGTATTATTAATATTTGCATACAATTACACTATTGCATGCAGCCCAGACCAGCCCTTTCGTTCTAATTGTTTTCATTCCAAAAGTGAATTAATTTGTATACATTGTGACTTAAGTAAGCAAATTACCTTATATTTCACTTTTGAGATGGCGCTTACAATTTACAGATTCCTGCATTTTTCTTTACAGAAATCTATATGTAAAATACTCTGTAACATGGCATAATTTATGCAAATTTGAACACAATGTATATTTAATTGAAATTTGCACATACAACTAGTGGATGCATTTCACCCAAGTAGAGATATAATCAATTATAATTAATTCTGACGTGATACATGATATCGTTCTGTTCTAACCTATTATACTATTGTTGCGCTCTGGAATATATTGTTGAATTAGTAGACAAGAATATTCTTAAATATTTGGTAAACAAGGCAATTTTCCGTATAAATTTGCTGAATAAAAATTGAACGGAGATCAATAAGTTACTTACTAATAATTCTTTTTCTTTTCTTTCAGGTGAGTACTCTGAACTTTTCTGAGTTCCTAAACAAACTACATAATTGATATTTGTAAGTTACTACAACTCTAAAGCTTTTTGACCTATTATTTCCGTCATTATTTATTAGTAAAGTGGAAACACTATAAAACGCTATAAGTATCGTCGCCACTCTAAAATCTTGGCCTCATACTCTTGATTCAGTTGTTTATGTGACTTTGTTCGACTTTTCTGCAAGTTCACGATGAGTTTTTCGTTATGATTAATAGTCTTTTTATTTCTCTTTTCTCTTCCAGTAAGTGATGTTGGTTGTTGATTATATTCCGCGTATATCTTATTTCTTTTTTCTTGTGTTCCGGTTCTCTGATGAGCCGCTCGCTTAGTCTACACTCTTCAGTACCAAGATATGATCCTTAATCGTAAATATATTTTTCATTGCTTCAGCCGAAGTATAAAAGTGCAGTATAGTAACTTTACGAAAATAAAGATCAAGTCATCTCGAAAAACTAAAAGTATTCATTACAAGGGAAATTACCTAATTAGGGATTATTGCATTTTTTATTGAGCAATCAATTGTTATTTTAAAATTAAAAATTTCAATCATTCTAACGCACCCTATGCTTTTAACAACGCACCCATGACATGACATACGTCATTCGACCGAATCGATGCAAGAAGTTTTCAATAAGCTACCCCCCCCCCCCATTACAAGTTTCCATTTTTATAATAATTTCATTATTTTATTGAATCCTTCCTTATCTGGTGATAGATGGAAATTTGTGCAATTGGAATTAGGCAAATCGTTGGCCCAGCATTGGCAAGTTTGTTTGTCTGATTGAAAAATATATTGGTCGAACGCGTTTCGTTCGAAGCTGTGGAAACTGAAGCTGAAGCTAAACCCAGGCACGTCGGTAATTTATCGACGTTCGCTGTGTCTCTCTCTCTCTGTGTGTGTGTGTGTGTGTGTGTGTGTGTGTGTGTGTGTTTCTGTGTGCGTTCGTTGGAAGTTTGTTATGCAAATTTCGTCTCCAATTTCGCGTACACTCACATAAGCGTAAGTCATGTTAAAACAGTGCTTTATGTAAAACCCACCTTAATACACCTATAGATTCTATTCTATTCTGTTATCTCTGTCTATCTATGTAGGTTAATAAATACATTGAAAGCTGAAAACTTTTACGATTCATTCATTCATTTTAGAAAACATGTTGTTTTATTAAAATCTTTAGGATTCAACCGAATTGATGTTAATAGAATTCGAGTAGGTTATTCATCTTTTCGTTGTATGAAAAATTATAACTTAATTTATATTCACCACACGTATTTGCACATATCAAGTAAAGTACACATTGCCCTTGGGAATACTACACGAGCATTAATAAGCGTCTAGTTGAAGTTGGTTGTGGCATGGTAAACTTTTGTTTTCAGTTTTCCTAGATATGATGTTACCATTACGTCCCTTTTACTTGCTTCGCATATGTTTCTCATGTGAGATAGTTATGCTGCCGATTTTGTTACCATTGCCTTGCCACAACTATACCTTGTGCCTTCTGGCACGTCGATTCTGGTCTGGTATGGCGTTCTCTTGGGTACGATTCGGTCCTTACATCCTCACTCCCAAAGCGTCGTGTTCTATCCCAAAACCCTGTTATGCCCATCGTTACGATACATACATTTACGAAACTATTTGTGAATAGTATGTGAAAACCAGAAATTCAAAAATGCACTCTGAAACGAAAAAAGTAAAAAAGGAATTTTATGTTTAAGAAAAGGGAAAATTCAATTTATCATCGATCCCATCGATATCACTGGCCATTCCATGTGATAAATCTTCCTTTTTCTTTTTCTATGAGGTACTTACATTATACTCTCGATACCTATAGAAAAGTGGGCAGTAAATCAAGGAAAAGGAAATTTAAAATTATAATCCTTGTGTCATTCCATATTCTTTGATCAAGCGTGTGTCTGTGCACAAAGTAGGATACGATATATCGAAGTCTTTTAATAAAATATTTTATGAAAACGAAGAGTAGGGGTAGCCAAACGAGAACAAAGACTTTCTTTAAAACTTTCCTTACCATTTTCCTTCGTTATATACGTTTCTCCTGATGTTCCGTTAGTTTTCAATATCTTGCCGAAAGGACCTTATCGACCCCATCCTAGGGCAAGGGTACTTATGTTTTCTTGCCTTTGTATTTAGCCTTTAGATGTAGAAAGTAGCAAATTTAAGGAGACTTCTAAGAGAATCAAAGAAATAAAGAAGTAAAAGGTACGAAAATAAAGCAAAAGTGGAAGGTATAGATAGAGGAAAGGCTACTTTGAATAAGATAACGTAAATTTACAAAGAAAATCATATGAAAGGACGAAGTAAAAGGACAATATTAGCGTGAAATATGTTTTGAGGTATAGAGCCATTGAAGCTCAACTAAGTCATTTTTCTTATATAAAAAAAAATGTTTTATAAAAGACAACAACAAAAATTTAAATAATTTATTATGTGAGAAAAAAAAACAAAAAAAACAATATGTGAATATGCAAAGTCAAATAACTATGTGTAGATGTTAGATGAGAAATTTTTATTTTATAACATCCTTGTAGGTTTTTTTTTGTCATCCATCAGAGCATGAAACAACCCCTTACGCTTACATTTTAGACACCTTTTTTATAATCCTCTTATACGTACATTTCACATATTTCTCATGTCACATCCGGTCTTCGCATGGCCAACTTTAACTTACCTGCGTAAAATTCCGTGCGTAAAAAAAATGCACAGTTCTGGGTGATGAAAAGAAGGAGACAGATAATATGTAGGTATTTACGTAGGTGGAAAGTGGACCTGGAACTTGGAACGGGTGAAAACATCCAATGAAGAAGTTTCACATAATCAGAACACGTGTGCTGGAATTAAATAATTTACAGGTCGGCAATTTTTCGTATTTTAATTAATTTTATTTGCACACAAATTAAAAGAATTAATGTGTGTTTGCGTGTTCTAAAATTATCCAACCGGCATATGCACAGCTAAGCAAACAAACAGAGCACGAAAAACCGTGTGATGGGGATGAGTTTTTCTGTTTAATCTCGTTTTAAGGATTCAAGAGGCTGGAGGGAGACACATTTTTGTGTTTGCTATTCAACAACATATTAGCGTTCAAAATTAGCTCGAGTGTGCCAAAAATAAAAAATAAACAAAAGATATATGGCAGTGTCAGTGTTTTTTACTTTCCGATACTATACCGGGTGTTTCCTAATTGGCGTATTCACGCCAGGTAACATTGTAGTTCATGCCAAAAGAAAACGAAGACTTCCTCGGCATTTTGGTATTGAGATTTTCGTTTTATTTTGGCACAATTTTGGCTACAATGTTACCTGGCGTGATTCCGCCAATTAGGAAACACCCTGTATTGGAAAGTATCGCATTCAGCACAAAAATTCGATGCCGAGTCTTCGACTGATCTCCACGAATCTCGCTTCCCTGAGTCCGAAAAAGTGGAGTTTGGCGATATGTCGTGTATATGCGCTGTTAACAAAATTCTGGTTGAACTAAGCAACGGATCAGAACGCAACTTGGTACGATAGTGCAAACAAATTTCGTTACATAGTTACACTAAGTATCGGAAAGTTGTGCGATGTCCCGCATCGACTTTTTCCTATTGGAATCGTAAATATTCGCATAATTAGATAAATCTGAAAAAATAAACAGAAGATATATGGCAGTGTCAGTGTTTTTTACTTTCCGATACTATTGTATAGGAAAGTATCGCATTCAGCACAAAAATTCGATGTCGAGTTTTCGACGGATCACCACGAATCTCCCTTCCCTGAGTCCGAAAAAGTGAAATTTGGCGTGATGTCGCGTGTGTCTTTAGCTCCGCTGTGAACAAAATTCTGACTTAACTAAGTAACGAGGCGGAACGAAACTTGGTACGATAGTGCCAAAAAATTTCGTTACATAGTTATACTAAGTATCGGAAAGTGGTGCGATGTCCCGCATCGACTTTTTCCTATTGGATTCGTAAATATTCGCATAATTAGATAAATCTGAAGCTAGATTCCCACGATGCAATTCGTTGCTGCTTATTTTGCGTATGATGCAGCTTTTTGATTTAATTTATATTTCATTATTCCTTCAAAGGATTTATGGTTTCCTTTAAATATTAGGTACATAGTAACAGGGTCGTGACAGAAATATTGTAACATGTTGTAGTAGCTCATCTCAAAGAAGGTTTGTTCTTGCATCGTAGTTCGTATGTAGTCTATGGGTTTGATGGTCTTGTTAGATGGAAATACGTTAAATGCATGAGGGTTACATGTTAGAATGGGTTAGTACTAAGGCTAATGAGATTAAGAGACGCTTCTATTTGCTCTAAATTATATAAAGGGTTAGTACACAAGAGTGAAAGTACGCCACGTATACACTTAACTTAAATTTAATAATATATAGGTATAGTACCTATACTTTACCCCCACATACTCACACATAAAATAAACATTTACCACTTTTGCCTCTTGCCAACCACTGCCAGTCTGGTTGTCTCGTACTTAACCCTTCCACGCGGTATATTTCTCCTTTTGTGTTCTGCTCTTTTCCCATGGAAAAGGAAAAGAGTCAGAGTCAGTGTAAATGTGAACGGTGGCTATTCAACACGTGTGCTGCTGGCTGATAATGCTGATCAGGGGCGCCGACTACGTGGGTGCTCCGGGGCTCGAGTATCCACAGAAAAATTTCTGTGAGTGCCGAATTTATCTATATGATCTAAGATCTCGAAGCAACACGAGAAATTCTGTCAAAACTGCATGTGATCGCCCGCCATAATGTTTCACTTGTTAGTTTCGTTGCTTCATCGATTCTTGTTCTAAATGCGTTAACATTGTTCCACGTACACATGCGGGATGAGTGAGCGTGAGCACTCACAGAAATTTCAGTAAGTCGGCGCTCCTGATGCTGATAATGACGACGACACTCTCCACGACATTTTCCTATTATTATATTGTTACGCTTACAAGGACAACTTCGTTGCACACATTACATTACATTACATTTGGAAACAAAAACGATGTGTAGATATTTGCGAGAGAAAACAAAAAGACTCTCGAAACGCAGAAAGAGCGAAACATTTAGAGTCCTTCAGACTTTAAAGTAAAACGAATTTTGTCCTTTTAGTACTTGTACTGCCAACGACATACACTATTCCTAGTCTTTATGTGTGTTAATTTCCTTTTAAACAGTTGGAAAATCCTTTATTAATACGATTCACTTAATTTAGAACACAAAACGGCACGGCGTGGCATGGCAGCAATGTTGTTGAGTGTTGAGAAAATGCGTTTTGTGAATGGGTACTGTTTCTCTGCATTTAAAATCGTATTAGTACTCGAAAATGTAAGGAGACTATCTTTCTATATATAGTATACTAAACAAACAAGTAATTCAACCTGGATGCTGTCTTGCTGGCATGCGTTTGGTTATTAGTTGCTCGTTTGTTTTGTTTGTTCGCGACGTGATGATGCGAGGACTATTATTGCGTGCGGCAGAGAAAACGCCTTTTAATTTTCCAATTTGCAAATGGAACAACCGGGCGCACTGCTTTTCGTTTATCATGAAAACACTTCATATTGAATAATTTACAAAGCAAAGCAACCGTTTTCCTTCATCACATTAATTCTGATTTGAATGCCATACTTGGAATTGAATTTCTTGATAAGCAATCTTTTCTTCGCCGCTGGAAGCGGAAAATGAAAAAGAAACGAAACAAATTTTTGCAATTTTGTTCCTGGTCCACTGTTTTTGTGCAGATATCAACAGCAATCTTGTATAGCTTGATATTTGAGGTAAGGGGTGAGAAACTGGCAATTAGGTTAATTAAGCCGTCAGATGAAGCTTGGAATGAAAATACCGAACACGTAAATGTTCCTATACATTTATACAAATATATGCATTAGCAAGAACGAGAAGAAGGAAATGTCCTGGATTAAGGTCCGGATTTAGGTGTTGGAGGTTTGAAGCCACACACGCTACCACATTTCTAATACCCAGCCATATGCATCGTATCCGTTAATTTTGCTCAAAAGTCTCAGTGCATAAAACCGTTTGAGGGTAACTCTCAGACAGAGCACATAGATTTGTGAGTCCATCCCTACTGGGTAACGGTATATATCTTTGCTCTTTCACATTGTCATGCATGAAATAAGTGCGCTGTGTGGCAGATAGTGTGCTGGAACACACAATGTTTCTCTTCGTTCGTTTGCCTTGGCGATGCTGTGAAATATAATTGAAAGGGGGGTCGGCGCCGTGGCGTACACACAATATAATTATGCCCTTACAACATTCTGCACTATAACCGAATGCTGAGTGGGAAATCCACAAAAGCCGCAGCAAGAAGTGCTTTAATTATATGAAAACAACTTTAATTATTCCCCTCTAGCTTATTTCCATCAGCTTGACGCAAATTGTTTTGCTTTTCTATCGATCAAAGAAATAAATAGATCGGAAATTGATGACAGTTAAGATACGTACTAAAATCACTGCTCAACACAAAGAGTTGTTAACACTATTTTTTGCATACCCACAATCATATTTTATAGACAAATCACTAATGTTGCTTAACTCTGAGTCAAACGTCGGTCGAACGCGAAGTTACGTATGCAACCCAAACAACAATTGTCTCTAACTGCATTGAACATATAACGAGAAAGAAGGAGATGGATATATCATTTCGTCGCATTATATTCGAATAGGTATAACCAAAAATTTTTTAAAATACAGAAATCTACACAGTGCAGTTCAGTTACAAATTTTACTTTGAATTATATCAGTATCCGATTTGGAATCCATTAAGTATCTTAAAAGTTTTAATCCTTTCAAAGTTAACATCTCGATCTACTTATTTCGCGCGAAAAGGATGAAAGAAGGGAAGTTTATTTCCGTTTACTGGATATAGTGTAGTCACATTTGTAAACATCTTCACCCCTTTGGTGTTCGGGTAAAGTAAAGAAGCTGAATAATGAGTTGGGCAAATAGTGGAAATCTTATGGTAATATTAGTTCGCCTGTGTACTCTGTATACTCAACAAAATATGGGTCATGGGATAATATGCATATAGTACTAGTACACCTCTTTTGGTTGGAGTAACTTCCGCATACGTTTACGCAAATTCTATAATACAGACGTAAGACGAGAAACGAAATTGGCTTTATACTCGAATCAGAGTAGGTTGTAAACAACTATAGCTACTGTTGCTCAAAATCGTACATTTAGATTGTATACGGAAGAGTGAAGATGGCGTTTCAAAATAGGTAGATTTCTGTAACAACAAAATTTAAGAAAATACAGAACTCAACATATTTTAATTTTAAACGCCATCTTAACTTTCTCGTGGACATTATTTATCACCAATGCTGCCGACAGTTACAATTATTATTGAAGATGGCGCTTCACAATAGGTAGATTTCTGTAACAGCAGAATTAACAAAAAAACAGAAATCAACATATTTTAATTTTAAGCGCCATCGTAACTTTCTCGTGGACATTATTTATCACCAATGCTGCCGCAATTCCAATTATTATTGAAGATGGCGCTTCACAATAGCTAGA
>JARJEB010025625.1:0-30024 GCA_030264535.1 Liometoxenus newtonarum
TAGGCATATACTGATAGTAATAGAACTGGACGTGTTTCGGTACAGGTTTTCTGTTAATGCTAAATGTGCTGAAAGAACTGACTGGGAGCCAGGAGATAGCGAAGCCCGCAAATCTATCATAAAAAATGTTATGAGTCGATTTGCATGGAAATTTTGCAATTGTAATAATTTTTGATTTGACAATGAGAATGGTGCACTAGCGCAGGATTTGATTTTATAGTTTTTTGCATTTTGTTGTTGTGGGGGGAAAGTCGACATACAACACAATACCGCACAATGTTATACAGACAAAAGAACAACTGTAAATACGATTGAACATACACTGAGGGTAACCAGAATAGAAAATCTATTTGAACCGGAAATGCAAACGTTAAAGTTATTTGTTCTTATTGATACAACTTGTATATGTTCCAAGAAACTGGTAGAGAGGAAAAAGAAAATATCGAATGCGGCGTCGGCGTCTATCAGTTTCCACTCAATATTGCGGATAGATTTCCGACGTTTTCTTTGAGTCACCCGTGGGTCCTGAACATTTCCGTTTCGAGGATATCCTGCGGTAATAGGACGTCGCAGAGATATCACCATACCCACAACAGATACATAAGGAAAACCACACTATACATTCATTCATGTGAAGTCAATATAAGTTTGAAAGTGTGGGAGATGCACATCTTAGAGAATTTTGAAAGTTTTGAACAACAAAGGTCTATCTTTTTGTTCAAAAACTATAGAAACAATTATCAAATTTGAGAAATGTGTTGAGATTGTTCTCATGATGGTTTTGCTTGTACCTATGCGTTGTACAAAAAAAATTTCTGTGCACAATTTTCAAACTTGTTAAGGTATGTTATTTACAAGGTACAAGAGTAAAAGAGGTAAAAGCACAAACCAGACTCACGAAGATAACTTTCAGGAAACATGCGGAGCGTGATAAGATTTTAAGGGACGTGCATGTATAGATAATCCATTAAAAAAACTGCGGCCGACCGGGTCTGGTCTGGTCTGCTCGACATCTTAATCTGCGACTCGTTATCTACTGATCTACAGGACCGTACGACGGTCTCTCTGTAATCTCATTGCACACATCGTCGATTCGTATTAACCTAAACCAAGTTGAAGTGACTTCATAGCCCTTTTGGTACCCACGACAAAACGCACTCACTTTCGAATCGCTTTCAATGGTAAATCTTGTCTTGCCTCTGCTTGGCTTGGATAGGCTAATTTCCATGTTTCGATGTTCCAAAAATATCTTTAAAAAATCAAGTTGCGACTTGATGTTTATTTAAGTTCTTTATTATAGATTTATAAAGAAAAAAATGAATTCAATATAAGATTAGAAAATTGTAATCACCTGTTATTTGTCGTTATTAATATTGTACGCTTCGTTGGAAATCAAAAAGGGACTTTGAGCAAAGCCGAACTGAAGTGACTATTAAAATTGAATGTGTTTGATCAGCGAGCTTAGCTTTTCTATATCATATTCGTTATACGATAAAAAGTACGATTAGTTATGGTCTATTAACAATTTCCATGTACGCGTCTTTAGAAAATCAATTAGACAACGTTGTTTGTCGTTCGATCGTTCGAAACTCGCTCAGGGTCGTTTCGATCAACTTAAACTTTATACGGTCACCGCATGATCAGTGCGAGTGTATCGATGACGAAAACCTGATTTTCTATACATTGCCTGGTTGCCTTTGCGACTTGCGTCCAACGAGAATGTATCTTAAGTTTTGGTCGATCTTTGAGTTTGGTTGGCTTGCCTGCATTCCAATTGACATTAATTATTCATAATTGTTAACAACCGGGAGTTACATATACGACCCGAAAGCGATCAATCTTTTCATGTGTAAACGTCATATGATTTCTCGTCGGGACAAATAGGAGCCAATTAAAATTAATCAACGTTCAAACAAGAAAATGAGAAAAACATGAGTTTTTGAGTATTGCTGAGAACGGACATAAACGGCGAACACTGTTATCACGAACTAAATAAAATATTTGAATAAATTTGAAATTTAACTTTTAAGCTTTCGGCGTGTGGTTGTTTTATTTTCGTATAGAAAAAATGTTTAATAAGAATGTGTGAATAAAAGGGGGAAAAACCTCAGCTACTCACATCATACTACAAAAATACACAAAATCTAAAACGAAATGTACATTTATTGATTCGATGTTTGATACTTGTAACAACGCACGTTCTGTTTTTGCTTGTGTTATGTTCCAGTGTCACTTCTTATATATGTATATGTGTTCACTTACTCGTTTACTTTGGATCGTTTTCTACTTCATTGTAAAACTCAAACACGACTCTAGTAAAGACTCGAAAACAACAACGACGAATATGTCCTCGTTGACGTCTTTTAGATGTTTTAAAATGTCGTTTCGTGTGTTTCAACATTGCGTCGCCATGAAAATTTATAAACGATAAATCAGTGATCTTTAAACAGGAAACTTATACAAAGTGTTCTCTTGAACCTTGAACAAATTAAGAGCTCAAAACAACGAAAAGAAGAAATTTGTTGGGTTTCATGGATATTGGAAAAGGTCCTGTGTTTCTCAGTGACCGTAACAAGTTCACACATTTACTCTTTTATCACTTTGGAACATCACAAGTAACACCTAACAAGAAACACGAATAAAGAAACAAATTATTGTCAAAATTTAAAGTTTATTTACAACATTGGTTAATTTAATTTCCTCATTTTATTTTTTTTGATGTTTTTCCTTTAAATCATTGCTGGATAAAGAATAAACATCTCCATTTTAATGTGAATCCTATAAACAGAATCAAGTCGTAGATCATGAACCGTGTGCATTGAATTAGGTTAAACAGTTCGTATCCGAGTAATTGTTACAAATTGAGATGGACGCCCGTCCTTAATTCGTTGTAATTAACTTAGGGCCGACTTGAAATGTTGCTAAACACCGGACTGGACCGGACTGGGCCGTACAGTTAATTAAATACACAACTGACGCATAAGAAATTTATCTTCGCCTCCTCGGACTTATATGCACGTGAATCGACAGAGTTCCTGATGTAAAAACATACTCATTCATATACTCAACTCATAGTGCGACTTTATCAAAAACCGTCTCGACTCGTAGCGCAATTGAGTAATAAATGTTGCATTCTTGTCGGTAATCCACGATGCCATTCACTCAGTTTTAATGGTACCTTGTAGACAAGTCTACAAACACGTCTCCTCGTCCTCTCCTAACATGTTATAGAATTTCCTATCAAAACCGAGCAACCAACCACTGGTTTAATATTTTCTCTTGTCCTCGTCGCGACGCAAATGTTCGAAACACGGTTAGGCGAATGGGAGGTTTTCTAATTAAGATACGTAATGTAGTTCAGACGATATTCACCTGATACCAGACCGCAGCACATATGAAATGTACATTATCGTTTCGTGTTGGTTGCGGTTATTATTAACGAAGGACGACTATCAACAATATTATAACATCATTATTGCAACAACACCATTGCAATTGCTCATAAGAGTGGAGAGGAGAGAAAAAGTCGATGATGCGCCAAGGGAAAAGAGACAAGGAAACGAAATAGCTTCTTGGTTTATTCTTATAGGTATTTGGTTTTTCAAGCAAGTGGAAGCGAATATTCCTCTGAGAACGAAAAGAGAGGAGAGCGTTAAATAAAAAGTTTTATGTATTAATAAACAATGCAAAGTTAACTTGGAAAAAGTTAATAATACTTCCCTCGATACACTATATTGCGAAATAATATAAAGATAACGAAATGAAGTCCCAATGTTCCGGGTGTTCCATTATACCAACTCAGGACGTTATAATAAGGCCACAGATATCGAAATAGTTCTTTGCTGAGTCACAAACGAATTTATACAAATCGAATAAAATTTAATTGATGAGCTTCGTTGGAATTAAATGATAAGTTTTTTTTTGTAACACCCGGAATGTATGCGAGAAACTAATATTACGTATTGCAATAAGTTTAACTTTATTTGCACTTATCATAAAATTTTATGCTTAGTTATTACGAGCGCTTATTAAAGTCCATTTATTCCTATTCCCAATGAGAACCGCCGAATGCCAGTTTAGTTTTAATGTAATACAGCATTCAGAAGTCGATGTGTAGTGTTTTTGTCCTTTCTCTAAGTAGGTACAATGATAAGGCTCTCACATTATTCTCGTATTTTCATTTTCATTTTGTAGATCTAGATATACTTTTAATGCTCCTAATAAGTCAGCATTTAAACGTTGCTGTTATATTTACAATTTTCAAAACTAAACGAAGTAAATTGAGACAAATAATGCACTAAAGGCTAATTAATTAATTAAGCTATTAAAAGATTGATAACGTCTAATATAATGGTAGAGAAACAAACATCTTTTTCAAGCTTACTCTTTACCCCAATCCAACTCAATTCCACTATACAGTTAATTAATCAAATCTAATAATACAAAACACATAACTCTGGATATTCCATATGTGAACCTTCAAATTTCTCTCTGCTCTTACTCTTTGCATATTTGCAGGGTAGAACCCTATTAATAATGTATCTTAATCAAAATATTTGATAAATGTCTCCGTCAGTTGTACACAAATGCAAGTGTAAAAGAAATAGGCATCGTAATGGTCTTGATTTATTAATTACTTTAAAACTCTGTAACTTTGATGATTATGGAACTGATTAAATAATACGCTTACCTCCTCCTCCTCCTCCACCTCCTCAAACTTCTGATTTAGAATATTTACCTTTTGAGTAATTATTTTCTACCCTTACGCAGCTTTATTGTTGAGTTCATAAGTTAACGGTTTCATTGCAACTTGAAATGTCAACGATGAACAATAAAAATATAATTTTTGAAGCACACTGTACAATTACACTGGTTTATGTTTATATGTGTGAATTTATATTGTTCATGTGAATGATGCGCACTTGGCTGTGACATCAATTCACACTGATATTGAATAAAGAACGACAGTAACGCTCGAGCGCTTGTAGCAAGACGTTGTCTCATTTTTTGGTCCGTTAAATGGCGTGAGCGCCATGAATATATACAGTGCACTAAAATTACATCCAATTAACTTCTTGACGGGAACAAGATTGATTCCGTCTACGGTCTATCAAAAGGGCTATCGAGGAGTGACATCCGCAGAACGGATGCTGCTACAACATGGCTACAACAATAATATTTAATTGAAAGCATTATTTGCAATTTTTATTGTTTTTATATAAAAATCTACGAATAAAAAATAAATCCATAAAATCACGACTAAATTGTAGGTACTTTGTGCCTCTTTGTCAATATTATAGTATCAAGTGTTGCAAAGATTGAAATGTTGCTGTTTTATTGTCGAGTGTACACTTACCCATATAAATAGAAACAGCAAAAATACAGGAAAATACAAGCCACATCTAAGATTATGACATGGAAATGTGACTGTGAAACTAATATAACTTCAAAACAAAGGAAATACAAACGCGTGTAAGAGTTGAAACGACTATCTAAATTTCTAAAGCCAAAACCAAAAGACTCGCTTAGACGCACGTGTCGTGGTTGATATTCAAAAATTTGATGTTTACCCCAAAGGAAAAGTACACGCGAGGGATTCCTATACTAATATTGTTAGCTCAGTTAGTAATATAGGTAGTATGTGTAGTCAACAAGCAAGCCATTTTGAGCAGTGCTCGTTTTGTTTTGTCGTCGAAAGTTTAGCATTTTCTCGCAAAACGACGAAATGCGTTTCGCATCGTGTTCGAGGTTTATTACGAACTCGAAATTTTACGCATTCTGGTAACAGTCAGCTTCCTTTCGCGCAGGAAGCTCTGAAGCTAGAAAACAAAACAAGGAATGAACACATTCTCGCATTCAACTTGTAGTTATTTTATACCAGTCAAAGAAAACTGTCGTAAACTTTCCTGTTTTACCTTTAAATAATATTTTTTTATTAATTTGGAAAAATAAGTAATTTGAGTGTGTTTAATTGTTTTCCTTTGCTTCAAATACTTGGAGAAGTTTTGACACAAAGCTTCTTAAAAGTTATATCAATTCTTCTAGTTTGCCAAAGTGTGTTCTCTCACTCACTTTAATTTATAAAGAATAAGCAGGCGCCGTTTCACGAAATACCACAAAACTGACAAGCCAAGAGTGTGGAAAAGAAGAGTTTGTTTGTGGTATGTTGTCGTGTTAGCCGTTTAATTAAAATTGCTGAATGATGATAATTTATTAGCTTAGTTAGTGCTTAATTAAGAAGGCTTTGTGTATTTATGCTTTCCTCAAGTGTCCTTCTCCCCAAATGCTAGCAAAAAACTCATGTACCACATTGCCTTTTGATAAAAAACAATACACAGTCTTTTATGGTATAAAACAAAAAGCAAAATGAAAATGAAAATGAAAATGCAAAAAAGAAAAGAAGTAAGGGAATAAATAGCAAAACAATGTACGGAAACATTGTAAATATCTGTATAGGTATATGTAGAGTAGAAATTTAAAAAAAAACCGATATTGGTTCGTTGTAGAATAAATAAAATTCTAGTTGATGCGGTTAGAAAACGAGACCACTAAACAAACAACTCAACTATGTTTCGCTTTACTCCACCCGTTCACTTCAGTTCGGGCCTCCTGTTGATGCTTCAACATAATAACAACTAACGTATCCTGTCCGAAGGCGATCTTACGCAGAAGAAACTTGTATACCGAGATAAAGATTATAGGGAGTTTCGAAAAATCGAAATCCTTTACTAGATTATGTCGAATTTTATTCGTATGCATTTTTTTGGAGGACCCTGTATATGTACATCATCAGATTCAACATACGTTTAGTATAAATATATGCACTATAGAAGATTGTTCTACAGCAAATTGCTTTCGGCTAAATTTGTATATGTATGAAGAATGCACCCAAGTTGTGTTTAACTGTTTAAGTTTGAGGTTTAAAGTGAGGAAAACGAAGAAGAAAGGACTCTAAGAAAAAAACAACATTGTAATAGTAATAGTGATACAATACGGCACAACTGAAAATGGCAAGACACTGTAAAGTAAACCAAACTCGTCGAAACCGCAGACCAATCCAAATCTTTTTTTTTCTCTCTCCCCTTGATAGTTTGAATCAATCAAATCAAACTTGCAAGTTTGAAGTTTCAATACATTTTCTGAACCCAGTCAAAAACTATTGTTTGTATTTCTTCGTCGTTTTCATCTCTAGTTGAAAGTTAAGCCCGAGTCCGGCGTTTTGCTCGAGGGCTACAGGTGTTTTACAAATAGGAACGGTATTGATGAACGTTTTTTCTAGATTCAGATTGTATCAATCTTTGTTAAGTTATTTTTTTTGGAAACTCCTTGTTACTATGTTGTCGATTTATTGAAGGATTTATTGACCCTAGAATTTACCAATGTTTTCCAGTTTGAAATAAAAATGTTAGCGAAGAAAACAATAAGTTTCAAGAACACGAAACTTGAATTGGAAAGAAACATGGCAAAATTACAATAACGCAATGAACTTGTTGTATAATTGCTATATACCCTGCGTTTATTTTACCGCCGAACATAGCATGTGCCATGTTCCTATGTTCGACGGTAAAATAATCATGTCGTTACTGTCGGTTGTTAATTTTGTTCCTTGTCATATTGGAATTGTTTGTTCACAAATTGTTAATGTTAATGTAAACACGAAATAATAGTCTGGCGGACTGTTTGCTTTTTATTTTCCATAAAATATCCTGAAAGGCCAATTACCTTCCGTTTAGAAATACAAATCCCTAATCAATGAGTTTGACTCGTTTATTTTACCTTCGAACATGTTACATGGGAACATAGCACATGCTATGTTCGACGCTAAAATAAACGCACGGTATACATTAATATAAAATGAACATCAGTAAAATATTAAGTATTATGTTTCTAGAAGACAGTTCAGTTCGGTGGTTAACAACCGTGACCTTATAATTAGCATTCCGCAATTTGCATCGTAGAGCGCGCCAATTAGCTCTTTTCTGCGTTTCTCGTTTCGGTTTACAAGCGCAAAGTATTCAAGACAATAAAGCACGACCAACAATAAAGTAATAATCGTTTAAATAAATATAAGCGCACATTCCATAATCCTTTAACAATTCATAACTAACTCTTCCTCGAAGTAAAATCCGCTTCTTCCTTTCTTAACATTTTTACTACCGCACGGCCGGCCTTATCCGAATGGAATTTGAGGAATTTATAATTTTCTAAATGAAACAATATTTTGTCTACAAACTAAAAATATCAATAATCTCGCACTCTTTCTATAAGATCATAAAATATGGAAAATTCGAAACTCGTCAAGAATTCCGTTTGTGCGCGTCGCTATCGTAATTAACTTTAAATATGCGCCGGTTTCGTTTGAATATGGTAAACATCTTTAAGAAATGTTTCTTTATCGATGGAACAACCAAAAAGTTAAAATTCTTCCCGTTTCGAATTCGATTAGAAAATATTTGGAAATATTAAGAGTATCTGCATTCCTAGTTATATTGAAAAGCAGCAAATCACAAAATAAAGAATTAGTGAATTGTTATTACAATTGTTTGGCAAGTATGATTATGAAGACCGTAAAAAATAAGGGGATGGATGTCCTAAACATAAAAAAATGCATCCTGCATATTGAGGGTGGACTGCCCTTATGTGACTTTGTCCCTAATGACTAAAAAATGCATCGGTCGCCGATGCGTATGACATTGGATCCGAACCGGTGTAGTGAATGCATCATGCTGCACCATAGTGTGTTATAGTGCTGTAAGTAATAAAAGACGCATGGTACATCAAAATATACTTCTGTAAATGATATCCCGGTTTCGATCCCGGCCCAAAAAAGGGGAAATTATTAGATTATTATTAAAAACGCATTGGGGCGGAAAGATGGTTCAGATACGTACGAGTGTTTGATAAATACGAAAATGGGGACATTTGCTTTTGATGTATAGCACATCAGCCGGCAGACATTCACATCAACTTCTTAATTTTATATTATTATTTAGAAAGATGTGGTAATAGAAATTGTGTTGTTGATGAAAAACAGAAATGAAAGGGTTCATGGAAAGATTCCCATCAACACATGTAATTCACTTATATATTTCTGGTAATAATCAAATATAGAAAGTGATGGCATGGCAAATCGCAGAATGAAGAATGAAGACTGACGATTGAAGAATGAAATGAAATTAATGAAAGTAAACTCAGCATCCTGGGAAACTGTTTGTTCGTGTTTTTCTGTGGTTTCAATTTCAATAGGTTAAAGTGCTGCTGGTTGGATATTCTTTTCAGCAAATTTCAATTTAACTCCAACATATTGGTCGGACTTTGAAACATATACCTATACCTATCACTTCATCACCTGTTGGATTTTTGGAAAAAAATCAGTAAAGAATATTTATGGACCCTTCTCATCACTTCCTTATGAAAAAAATACCCAAAGAGTTGCGAAATTATTCGATTATTCCTAATATTTTCGTTCATTTACCACTAATTGTTTCCACCTGAAGCCTTCTCTGCCCATAACTAAAATAATCCAACCGGTTGGATTTGGAATGCGTTGATGTGTAGCCCTACGGAGGTAATTCAGAAATTCACATAACTTTACGCAAATACCTTCGGTTTCTGTAATTCACATAGATGTGCGATAATATATATAATTCAAATCGATTGCTTTGTAAATCCACATCACTAACCTCCATTACCATTATACAAGGCTAAAGGGTAACAAATTACATACGTATGTTTAGTCATTTTGGTGGCGGTAGAAGCGGGCTGGTCGTACCCGAAGATATACCGGGTTCCGTTTCTAATTATACGTGAGTTCTGGATTAATGATCTTTTAATGAGCTGTTAGCCAGCATAATGCAAGGAAGACAATATATCGAATATCATTGTGTGTAAACAGCTCAGAGTGTATTTTGTGTATTTGTAATGAATGAATGTGCCTGCGTGTCAGTGTGTCTGTTCTTGTTTGGGGTATTATTAGTAATTTCGGGTGAATGTATATGACTGTTGTTCACCCGGTAATAACGCGCCGCCGCGAGTTGGTTGGTATTGGGACGGTGAATGTAACGGAGAGCCAGACTGGGTTTTGCATAAATCGAACCTTCGCGATAATGTACGTCGTTTTGATATAAACACACAGACAAAACGCGGTATGGTAACATTGAAATTGCTCGACAGCACAAACGCAAACGACGTTTCGCACAACGAAAATGAATCAACAAACAAATAGCAGCAATTTCGGTTTAATGCACTGAACGCTACCGCTGATCCACCGACATCATCGGTTTATTCGTGTTCCATCGTCGATCCCAGACACAAACAAAGGGAGTGAGTTATGCAACAGATGGGTGTCTCGAATGTTTGCGGAGCCTAATTTCCATGTCAGCACAAAACGTACCATCATTTGTTATATCAAATAAAATCTCCCTGTTTAACTGCTTCACTAATTATACTATAATTAACCCAACCCTGTAGATACAGGTACTTCAATCCGAAATTTCAATGGTAGTCTTGGAATATCAGGGCTGTCTTACCCAATGGGCGCTGCGGGCCGTTGCCAGGGACCCCACAATTCTAGGTGCCCCATACTGTATTAAATATGAAAATATCAAGTATGAGTTACCTATTTGCCTAGGGGCCTACAATGCTATTAAGACAGCTCTTGGAATATCAAACGAAGAACAAGGAATACCCAATCCAATCCAATGAGGAACCTATAACTTAAAATGATAAGAGGGCAATAGATTATGGTGTGAAAATGATATAAGTTTTATTGGGTTGAAATGTAAAAGGATTGCGGCGAATTCTTCGGTTTGATGTTACATTGAAGTCTTGAATGATATAACGTGCACCGTTGGTGGTCCACTTGAAGAAACCCCGGGCCGACACCCCAAGAATAATTTCTAACTACTTGTTGACATTCGAATTATCTACACGATATGCCAGCGAACAAGCGAACGCACGATGGGAAGTCCTTAATAACGCCACTTGGAGATCGCGTGCCGTCTGCTCGAATTTCCAGTTCGCTGAGGCAAACTCAGCTCAAGTTAGCCCCCAAAGCTGAAGGTGAAAGCAAACTCAGATTTCAGCTTAAAACGTACAACTAGAATATTTTTTTTTCTTCGAAAAAAAAAAAAAGAAACTGTGAAATATAAATTTCAATAACTTTGAATGGCAACATAATTTTTACATAAATTTCAAAATTAAACGTAAATGACCAACATTTACACTGTAGAAAGAGGTGCATCGCATCTCCACCTACATATAGCGCTAAAATGACCACACATTAACGTCACCCTTAATGTTTATGCTCACATTGTATATGGAGTGCACCACATGCTCGAAAGCGCGATAAAACTCGATAAAACCCCTACACGTGAGACCTACACCTACATTTCGGACTCTAAATAAACATAGACGAAAAACATTTACAAACATTGAACTATCACTTTTACGGGTGTATATGTCCAAAAAGGGAAAATTGGGATTTGAATGTGACGCTCATAAAAACAACAAATATAAACAAAAACATCACTTCCGTTGTTTGGATGATGGAGGGAACTGAAACTGATGAGAGAGGATCTTGATTAAAATTAAAATTTACCATCTGCATCAGCAATTAATTACCTAAGTCAATAGTAAGTCGAATCCCAAAAATGTCGCTTGTTTGACTGGCCATAATTTTTATAGTGTTTTATTTAATAGAGAAAAAGCTCTTTCCAAATTGGACGTTTTTATGTCGGCACATACCAGATAAACATCTAGCGCTTATGGAACCACGACCCTCTCAATAAAATCCCCAAAATGACAAGGTAAATGGTAAAACTATTCGAAATTAACAATATAAACACTTGGATTTTATGCGATGTGCCATCCTCAATAGTCAATGCCATCCCTTAATTTATATAAATGAATAATGAATAAAAGTATCGATAAATCTCGGGGCGATATAAATGCACTCTAATTAAGGTAAATTGTTCATTACAATTGTATTTCAAAATCTAATTGAATAACTTGGAAATCTTTGTGATTTCAGTGAGTACAGCTGTACTTTTGTTTACAAAATGGTAACACCCTAAAAAGTCAACCCCTATACATTAAGGCACTTTGTACAGAAACGGATATAAGTTTCAAGAATTATTCATTTTATACTTTCTGATTGGTCAAAATATAGCAAATACTTAAATATATTAAGAATTTAGTCGAAATTAACTTTTCATGTGGTTAAACGGTCGAAAATAAATTAATCTAATTTTGAAAGATTTTGGATTCGTTCAAGTTTTGCCCTGTTTTGTACCTAAATCCTAAGTTCACCTTTAAACCCTACATCGAATGAATATCCGTGAAATTTTCGGTGTTAACATACCAAAAAGAAAAAAAATGTATACACGTCATAGCCATAACATGTTACAAAGGGAAGATGCGCCCTTTTTACTGTGCCGAACTGACACCCTGAAAAACAGCCACAGAATTTCACATGCACGTCAAAAACAGATTTTGCTATGGCTGCGCCTATGCGTTTACCCAATATTTTTCTTTTCGTCGTTGCATATAGAAACGATACAATGAACAAAAAAAAAGGTTACGCACGATTTTGACAATTGAAGACAACAAAACTAAAGAGAACAGAGCAACAAAGTCAGCAAGAATTCAATTCAACTATATATTGTTGCTTGTTAATTTCCTAAGTTGAAAAGCTGAAGGTATTTCAAAAAGGAATAGGAAACTAAGCATAAAAACTAATTTTCGAGACATCTGTAACTGCGCGATTATAAATTATTAGATTTCTTATATAGATGAAGATAAAGTTATAGTCAAGTTATAGTATAATTTATAGAACCGGAATATTGGGTTATAAATATGTAACTTTCCAGGTTCCAGTGTCAGATCGTACTAAAAGTCGAGAATTTGCTATGCCTAAACCTAAAATACAAGTTTCCATTTAACTTTTTCGCGCAAGTTTTGTCTTTTCACATAGAAATATACGAATTTGAATAGTAGATGTAAAGTAGTACAAAACACTTGACACGATTCCGTAGAATACCCCGGCATATAATAAATTTCCATTTGATACACAACGACTTAACTAGTGGCTGAAAAGGAAAAGGAAACGCGTTGCGTTTTGTGGCAAAGGACAAAGGACTAAGAAATGATTAAGAGCCGCGCGATATTAGAGCGTGTGCGGTTTTAGTGAAAACCAACAGATGCCGTTTTGCGTATGATTTATGTGAAGTATATTCTACTATTCTCGAGAAACTTTGAATTACAATCTGTTTTATATAACGTTTTGGTCTCTCGCAGTTCTCTGGTCGGTTAAAACTAACAAGCAAACGCTTATCTTATGATAGCTTAGCTTCGAAGATCTTCTAAGCATCATCAGGCAAACAAAATTCAACGCAGAAATGCAGGCAATTTAGTTTAAATTAGCTTGAGGCTCATCTATAGATATTAAATAATTTAATAGAGATCTTAATGGTCAATTGAGAATAAACGATTTATGAATTTCTCGTAAAATTTTTGGAAATCTCAATTATAAATATGAAAATACCTATAGAAAATTATAATTGTCGTCACACTCGTACATTTTGTACGAGTCACCAATATAATTTCATTTTCATTTTCAGTACATCTCATTAATCACCCAACCCTAACTGATAATTTCCGTAAATACAATTCACTTTTGTTCTATTATAGGTTTCTAACAGTGAATGAAACATTGGTCAGTGTCCATCAGTATCCATACAGCATTCATTTCGTTCATTTGGGTAAATTGTATTATATTGTGATACTACCCCCGGAGTATTGTGAATGGTTCACATCACTGTTAAATATAGGTATACTTTATACTTTCATATATGTTCAGTTGTGAACAATAAACGCGCCCGAAGTTAGACGTCATAAAGTAAGTTGAGGGTGGTCAAACCCACCCACATATATATTGACTGTAAACATCCTTTGGCTTTCGTGAATGACCACAATTTGTATTATTCTATTTTATAATTGTGTTAGCTTCAACAAATTACAAACACAGACTTTGACCAAAAGCAAGAGTAAATGTTTAAACTTTTCAATTTTGCTCCCCATCAGCGTCAGTCAAAACAGCTGATGAACAATCCGCAAGCGAAACAGTAAAACGTACCTACAATTCGAAGTTGCTTTTTGACTTTTCCTATATATAACATTTCCTACAGTAAAACTATATTCGCAGCTACTATGCGTGTTTATTACATTAGCGAGTAATAACCATAATAAACCGTCGTATCGTTACGTTGAAAAGTTGAAAAGTAAATAATGCATTTTGCAAATGCAAACTGCATTATATTGTGCTTGTGGAATTGTTCTGCTGCTGGGTTTAATATAAGTCGTTTCATTTTTCGTTTCATGTGATTTGTGTGTGTGTGTGTGTGTGTGTGTGTGTGTATGTGCCCAGTGCCAGTCGTCCAGTCGATTGTCGGTCAGTTCGCCGAGGGTTGTTGGTTTTCGTTCTTCATACTCGTATATATATACATATATGTTAAAGTTAAAAGTGTATTGCAATAATTTAACCCAGTTGTTTGTTACGACACGCAACGTCAAACCACACACGCTTTGTCCGCCATTTATATGTATATAAATTATTTCCAGATTCGAATATACACAAAAACAGAAGAAAAAAAAAACCCACTAAGTATAAGAAACGGTAAAACATCAATGGTTTCAACTTCGGCAGATTTTCACTTACAAATCCTAGTGTTGGTAAAAGAAAAAGAAATGGTGGAGAGAAGGAAAACACATTCGACACGCGCTCTCTAAAGATATCTTATCAAATTACCCGAACTCCAGGGACGCCAAAGAAACCAAGGAAAAAGCAATCGACCAAAGGAATCAGTTGCACCTTAGTTTAGAAATTGACCCAGTTTACAAGAATCTCCTGTTGCTTATCTACTATTTCCCTTTATTACATGCACAAATTTTCCTGGATATTTGATACAAGAAAATAACTTGAGAACTTAAACAAAAAGATGTTAAATATGAAAAATGCCAAAATAACGACATTTATTCAAGTTTTGTTTTTCTTTCGATAAAATGTTTATTGCTAACTACCTATAATTTACCGAGTGTTTCAAACCATAAAAATTGTACCAAGGTAATGACTTTCGAAGATCCAGTATTCAGAGATAAAATTATGGATCAGAATTTTCTATTTACAATTTTTACTCGTTGTATGTAAAGAGTCTTTTGTGTTGTATGCTGTGGATGAAGCCAAACGAGTTTAATTTTTATACACAAGACAGATATATTTTAATTTATTCATAAGCTACTTTACTTTGCTCGCAAGCTAGTCAAGATGAAGCGCTCTGCCAGAAAGGCGCAGCAATGCTCGCGATACAAGATGTTGGCGGCGGTAGTGGCCAGACCAGAAAAGTAGTCTACTAGGACTACATGCTCAAGCTGAACGAAACTTTGGTATTAACGAAAAGTTTATAATGTATTTCATATATGTATGTTCGCGGATAGTAGGGTAGGGTAGGGTAGGAAATGGTTCAGGAAGTAAATAAGATTACACCTTTAAAATCTCTCGCGCAGTATTAGAGATGGTTGAACATCGTTTTTGGCTTTTTTTTTCGACAAACGCATAACGATGCCTATGTTTGCTTTCATGCCGCCACCATTTTAGTAAGTGAACCGCGCCAAAAGCCCCGACTGTCGACCGTCGTTTCCTTCCCTTTTCTCTTAAACGCAAACAAGAAACATCAAGCCGCGATAGCATTAAAGGGAAGTTACTTAACTTTTACCACACGAGTCTATCTTACATCTTTCGGTGTGCATCAGTATATTAAGAAAAATTATTATTACAACGCTCGTTATTCCCGGCGCGGCGCGCATAACGTATTTGAGTTTTAGCGTAAGTATAAACACCAAATTTTTCGACCCAAAAACCACCTGCTTGTTGTGGTAGTGATACGAAACATAAACGTCTCGTTAACGCCGTAACAGATTTTAAATCTACGCTGGCATGGATGGCATACCAGATACCAAAAAGAAATCCCTAATTTACGAAAATGCGTTGAGAAGAAAAAATGATGCCACACTGCGTGGCGATTGATTAAACGGATTCCGCGCATTGTGAAAGTCAAGGTGGTCGAGATTCCCACAAAGGCATAAAAAGACCGACGACAAGATTTTCGAATATTTCAGTGGCCCAAGTCCACAATCTATATCCCAACGCGTTGTGTACACATAAACATCGCTTCGTTCAGATTTCGGAATTAGCTTCATAAAAAAAACCCTCTCCAAACAACGCATACCTCTTTCGTTTTCAGTATTTGGTTTTCTGAAACAATGAGACATGAAACCGCTTAACTGGGTCATATATTTCGTGAAAAGTAATTGGAAAAATGCCGACGTCATTAAATGACTAATAAAATGGATCATCAGTATTTTGGGTGCATGTGGTCGGGGATTTCATATTTATCGATAGATATTTGTGCTATTTGTGCTTGTGCACTATTTATACCTATCTATAAAATTAACTTTCCACTGATTTACCAAAAATATACACTATCTACCCCAATATGGGACTATTATATTAATCCTTTTCAATGACAGTTGCATTGACAATATTTATGACCTGCAAATGTTCGACATTCGGGTGTTATTTAGGGAAATGGGACAATTGTGCGAATAATGGTTGATAATTTGCAACGCCATCCTGTTAATACTGATATATTGACAACATATGAGTGATCTAGAAACTTTCCTATAATATACCAGAATACATTTGGAATCTCTCCTTCTGGCCCCCCTACTGGCTGGTGCATTGTATTTATTCTTAGAAACCGACATAATTGGGAATACTCTATCAGGAAAAATTATCAGAAAATCTCTATTGCAGAATTATCTCTAGTTTTAACATGAAGCGTGTCGAAACAAATGTGTCTATAGATAAATCCATTTGTCTAACGTATTTATACAGAGCTGGTTTATTTTGCTAAGTTATAACTCTTGAAGTGTCTCGTTTTCTTGTTTATTTGACATTTCCAGTGTTTTTGCCACCTCGGCACCTGCCTATTTGTCCCTTATTTGTTCATTACGTCGAGATCGAGATGAGAGACGAAGGTCACAATGCACTCAGTTTCTTCGCAAATTGTTTCATCTCAATACATAGCAACACTGGTAGGTACCTACATAACCTACAATGGAAACGGTTTGTACAGTGGCGAGTGGCCTAGTTGTTGATGGTTATCTCATCAGGATATTAGAGAATTTGCCATCGCATCTGCCTACGCTTCATTTTAACAAGCTCTTCTAATAGGGACACAGAGATTTACATATTCTCTTTGTCGTTTTCGTTTCGTATTTCTTGTCTTGTTCTCATCATCATTGTCGTCAGAGTCTCGTTTGTTCGATGTCTTTTCTTCAGATGTGCATCTCCATCCATAGGCGGATTACAACACCGGGCCAGTGGTTTGGAACTCCCTGAGAGCCTTTTTTTTACTAATTACATCCCCCGGGCCGATTTCATAGTTCAATCCACCCCTGTCTCCTTCTGAGAATACATTCGGGCTACAGCGATGATACATTCTTAGACTTAGTTATTTTAGACCATCCTGTATTTGAAGGAATATGTGTTCTTAACTGTGACTATATATGTTCTAATTTTCCATATACCTACTTCCACAGTTGCACATTTGTCTGGTTGCAGAGTTTATTTCATGTCATTATTGTAAATATTCAGACAAAAGTAGCTCGGAGGAGACTCGCGAAATTTAAAAGGCAAATCAGGCAGCATCAGAGACAGCATGTTAAAAGCTAATGTTTCCGTGGCGTGCTTGTGGTCGTTTGAAAAAGAAAAGGCATTCAGCAACAGTTAAAATGTTAAAATCTGGAGGGTTGCTTGGTTTTTCATTGTTATGATTAAGGTCAAAACGTTTCCTGATTACTAATTACCTCGTCAACCGTGAATTACAAGTTTCTTTCACCCAACCAAACCAAAATTTATAACTTGATAAAAATAAAAGAAAATTTTTAAATAAGAAAAATCATGCAGATGGTCCATTTTGCATAAGTTTCTATTAGACAGGCTTCGTTTGAATGCGTTTCTGGGAATTCGTAGTAAATGTGTCTTTTCTTAAGTGAAATTAATTGTTTGAATTTTAATTCCGGACGTTGACAAACAGTACGTGTCGCTATTGGTTAAAATTTATGTCCCTCTAGCACCTCGAGACATTTAAATATTTCGACCCTTAAATCGTCTTTTCATTTTGTTCCGTTTATAGGTATATAGGTAGCTATTTCCTATGAAACTTAACGTATTCGAATTGCTTCAGCTCAAGTGGCTTTCAGCAGGAAACAAAATAGAATGTGAGAATTGAAGAAAATACAGCACACAATTCTAAAGTAGCGGAATTCTCTTAAGTGGCTCTTCACACTTATTTAAACATTAAAACGACATATCTGCAGGCCACTGTTTCATTCATTTCACAAATTGTTACAAATAAACCTTTCCATTCTCGTTTCTCAAGCCGACTCGACTCGACGTCTATATTGCCTCATTGCTCATCAAATGGAAAGAAGAATTTTGCCATCTTCGTATTTATTATTTAGGTGAATGCTTAATATGCGTTTACGTTTTCAGTTCGAGCAACTGCCAACTAATTCTTATTTTCTGTGATTTTCCACCGTAAATTTTATTAAGACCCGTCATGCCAAAGTCTCTTTTGTCGCGAAAGAAGGCAGAATACATTTTATAAGCTTCTAAGAAAAAAGTTAAAGCACAAAAACTACTTTGTGTTGTGTATCTTATTTATTTAACTTGAAACTAAAAGCTTTTTTAATTAAAACGGAATATTTTTCTACTCATTTTGTTTTGTCTTTTTTCTTTTCACGGAATGAATGCGTAACATTTATGAAAACATATTTTAATATTAAACCAATGTTTACCTTCGAAAGGGCTTTCTTCGGGTTTTGTCTCGGGTTCTGTCTCGGAAACAACAACAATAACAAATACATTATACATCAATCGATGATTTACAAGAAAACGAAAGAACAACTAAAACAATCCCTTTACCCATCAGAAATCCCCCAAAAAAAAACGGAAAGTAATAGACCGAAAGGGAATTGTGAATTGCCCAAGATTGTGAAATTAAGTTTGTAGCAACAGTATTGCTTAGCATATTATTAATTTCTTGTGCGGTTGATGGTTGCTTTCGGTACCTATACGAGTTTCCTAATTAATGCTCAGTAAATTACAAATTTGTTATTGTAGAATTAATGGTGCGAATGGCGGTGGAAAACGCTTAGATCTAACATTCCCGCTTTAGCTGCTACAAATACATGCTGCAAAGAGTGCTGGAATGAAGCAAAAAAGACAGGGGAGGAAAACCCTCAACTGCGACATAACGAATATATCCGGTGCGGTAACAAATTTGTTTGGAAACAAATAAATCCAAATGAAATTTGTAAGTAGTTAAAGTGGCTAATAGTCACATATTTTCTTAATTTGAGCATCTTATATCGACAGTCGCATATACAGAGTGTTTTGTAAAATTATGGCCTAAAAAAATGTAAAACCAATGAGACACAGCCAACGAACAGCCTATATAAAATTATTAAAAACATACACGGGTTGGTGGAAAGTTGAAGATGGGCACGAGAGCTCCGACTGAACCCTAAAATATACCAGGGACCGGATGACACAGGCATATTTCGAAAAACTAGTACTAAACATCCGAAACACGAGAAGCAGATGCAAGGTCGCAACTGTAACAGTTTTGGTTAGGTGCAGTTGCAGTTGGCACAAATATAATTCTTAATTTTTTTGACATTAAGATGCTCATACGTATTACGTTTTGTTATTTTAACTTTTGTAACTTTATTCTTGTAACTTTAACTTTCAAGTCTCATGCTGATTATGGTATAATTCACAATTCTTTTAAAATGCACGCAGAGCGAGTATTAATGCAAATTAATTTTGTACGACTTTTGGTCGTTTACGTTTTATATGTTTTATTTTCGTGGTTCGTAGTTTCGAGGGTCCTGGTTTCGAAAAACGTATCCTTTTTTTTCGTTCACTTTTGTATAGAATACGAAACTGCAAAAACAAAAAGCTTCTCGTTCTCGTCCTGGATTGAAACACATCAGAATCCAGAACACATAATTTAATATTCCATCATTTTTAAATGGCAACTGCAACTACCTACAAATAAAAATGTCTAACTTCAATCCGGTTCTGTGCAAATGGAATAAACGAGCCGTGGAGACACATATTTTCACGAGTTTTCACGATTTATTGAATGCTAAATGCGAAAAGGAAAATACACAAAACATAAATGCTTTCCGTTAAGTTTTAGGTAGTTGAAACTTTGCACGCAAATTTTCGCTCTAAACAATTCTTGCGCTTTTTAGTTATTATTCTGAGTTTTGGCGCTGTTTTGGAAGAAGAATAAAGTTAATGAAAACTTGCCGAATCGCGTAACATTATAAAGGAAATGAGAATTTAGTATGAATGTGTTTGTTCTCATGTTCTCTTACAATCTCATCAGTAATGATGTTTCTCCATGCTTCCCCAGTATGTTCGCCTATACCAGGGGTCGGCAGACCGCGGCTCGCGGGTCTTTGCATACGCGTTTGCGGCTCTTCAGCATCAACTCGGACATAAGAAAGCCTTCAAAATCGATGAAAGGTTACTGTTTTAACTAACTTTTAAATAAACATTGGCTCTCTGATATCTTCGTTATCACAACTTGGCTCTTCTCACTGAAAAGTCTGCCGACCCTTGGCCTATACAACAATGATGATGATGCCACCGCACATCGCATATTCAGTCTCAACTCGAAACACCCTTTCACCGTATACGAAACTTAGTGAGTTGGCAAGTGAGGATGAGTATGCGTACGAAAATCTAAAATTCATACGTCGAATGAATATTTCAAGATCTGTTTTACTCGTTCTGGTCGCATTGAGATATTTAATTATGTCGCGTACAATAAACGCAATTAAATTTATAAAATACATATACATAGGTATAGAGACAACACAAGAGTATACGCACCTAGATGTGTTGCAAGTTACGAGCATGACAATGTTAAATGTATGAAGGCAATTCGGTTATATGTAGAACTAGAAATCAAGAGAACAATTGCTTTTTGGCAAAAGCAGATAGCAGAAGATGAGGTACATGCATACATGACAGCAAGGAATTTTTGACTAACAAATTTTCGTATCGTGTCTGTATTTTCATTTCAGTCATTTTCGAGACGAAAGCGTTCATTAATTTTCAACTGTTGTGTGTGATTAGTTAGTCCCTGATGTTGCTACTTGTATTCTAATAGTGCACATTTTTCTAACAACCATTTTTCACTTCACTTGACATATGAGTATAATTGACGAGGTGATAACCTCTTGCAAAGGGGATCGCAGGCATCCATTCCAACGCAGGAAAATGTACGTAGCAAGTAAATTTACGAAAAATGTAAATTTGTTTTTTGTGTGCTTCTTCTCTATACACATGCTATGTGGCATTAATGACGCTTTAAATGTTGTTGTTGTTGTTTTCAAAATTTAATTGAAGTCAACTCGCGAGTTGCAGTCTTAAATTTTCCACCAACCTCGAGACAAAATGTGTGTATGGTGGACAGGCGAATTTGCGCGAATGAAATTAATAATGTTGACTTTTATTCGTTTCGCTACCACGCATTTTTCAACATCAAAAGCAAAAAAAAGCTAAAAAAAATAAAAATTCATCAGCTGCATTGGTATTTATGCAAAAAATATATAAATATTATTGCATTAAGCAAAAAAATCATTGTTTGATAAAGGTAATTACCAAAAAAAATGCAATTTTTTTACATTTACAACAATAAATGTATACAAGTGTCAGTATGTATTTTTATTGAATAAAATGCAAGTTGTATTGTTACACCAGGTGACAAACAGGTCCAGTGGTAAGACATAAATAATCTTTTTCATGAGCACTTCTGCCTTTTTACTTTTTACATTTTAGAAATTGTGGTAAGTATTCATAAAGTCAAAAAGAAGACGACGCACCAATGGACAGTGGACAATGCCAGTGGTTTAGGTCATTTAAACCTGAACAACACAATATTGTACATTGTACCTGTTGGTATAATACATTTTATGTGTTTACATACAAGGCAACTGAATGGGAAAAAACGTTACAAACAGTAAAATTAATAAATTTATTGCCACACGCAAGCTAAATAGAATGAATCCAATCGAATTGTTAAAGTTACTGCGATTTTAAGATAAACATTGAAGAAAAAAAAAGAAGGTGTGGGAGTCATGCAGGGTTGGACTGACCATAAGAGTATTCTGGAATTTGCCGAAGGCCGCTAGGTGGCATGATAAGGGCCGCTAGGCTGGATGGCATAAAAGATGTTGAAATTTTAGAAGATCGATTTTTTGAGATTTTGAGATTTGAGACCTTTTTTTTGCTCACTTGATCTGCTATGCGGAAGATCTTTATTTTTGGTCTATGCGATCGCGAAGCCGTTTACACAAATTTTCTCGGGCCGATTGCAATATCCAGTCAGTCCCTGGAGTCAGGGCAAGTTAAAAGGGAAAAAGTGGAATGCTTGGATCACTGGGATGATATAAGAAGATAGAGAAATGTGAAATTGAGTATTTATATTGGAAATCGGGTAAAATAAACGAGAAAAAGAAAATAAAAAAAGGTTTAATGACGACGACGAGTAGTGTGATCAACAAGTTTAGTGTTTTTAATTTTGATTTTTGGATGTTTTAACTATACAGCGTGTTCTTATCAGGAGTATTCCCATGCTTTTCTTTTTGTATAAGCAAAAGCAGTATTGGACACATTGTATACTGTATAGCAGGGCTTTCGTTGAAGTGGTATTTTAGATATTTTAGATTTTACTGCATATTGCGCTAACCAGCGAGGCGTATTATAAGCCCATCAATTTTCACTGTTCGACTCCATTACTATTTCATGTAACATTCGAAGCGTATAGTCTGTGGAAACGAAACACGTATTACAAGCAATGCAAGTCTTACATTGCGATTTCCGAAACGTTTTCGTATATTAGATATACGCGCGCGCCATCATCTGCCTTTTGAGTCCACACTTGTACATATAAAATACATTTATTTATAAGTATTACGAAGAAAACTAGCTCGTTTAAGGAATGGCGAGACGAAACAGTCGCATCTGCATGTAGCCGCAGTCTTTTTCACTGTTTCGTACATTTTGCAAGTGTCGGTGTATCGTGCCCAAGTATGCATATGAAACTATACAAAATAATATACTAAATGTTCCTAGAAATTAAGTTCAGTTTATTTGCTTAAAGTTTTCAAATTTTCGTTTTTCTTGACAGACCAAGTATAACTATTTGCAAGAATCGTTGTTGAAAATGTTTGGATGGTTTGAGGATTGAAGAACATTTTCAGATGGTTGAGTGAAACGTGTTTGGGATTTTTACGATGCGCGAAATGAGCGCGAATAAAATGCAGTGATTGCGCTAAAAATTGCGGTTCCGTAGTCGGGAGTGTCGATGCAAAAATGCCAAAAAAAAAAACACCTAAAGTATTGCCATAAAAATAAAGCTGGCGCAAAACGAAAAAAAAAAACAAATTCATGCCACTTTTACGCATATGGAAAATTAAGAGAAATAGAAATGGCAATTGCCGAAGGTGAAGGCAACAACACAACACCCAAGGTATATAAGGTAGGGTAATTTAAGGAGAATGCATAAGATAAATATAAATAAAAACGCACGCAATAAAAGTTTTAGATTTAGTTTGATTGGTTATAACGGAATACGATAATGGGTTTTTGAATTATTGTTTTTATACCTTACCCGAGTAAGTATTGTATTGTATTGACTGGTTGAGATTTCAACATATATCCACGAATCTGAGAAAGTGTTTTTTGGAGTGACCATCCGTTTACATAAGCGCATGTATTCAATACGCGCTGAAAGTGAATGGTTTGAGCGTGTAAAGTGTATGCATATCAATGTCGATTTTCGTGCTGGAAAATCGCGTGACCGCACGTCGTTTTCATATACCGACGACATTTACCTGTCAGCAGATACTAAGTTAAACTAACAGGTCATTAAATATGCATGCCCTTTTAATATTGTCGCCCCCGTGTGAAATGGATGTGCGTTCTGAATACCGAATACGTAATTAAATACTTGATTAAATTGGATGTGTTTGTGTGCGTAGCTGCATTTCGATAACGATGAAATTTTTGTAGTTTCTGTCTGCCTCTCTGTAACAATCAAAAATCAAGAGAAATTTCTAATAATAATGTTTTTTTATCTACCGATAAATGAAAATATGAAATCGAGTTATTTCGTGTCTGTATATAGTTATATTACACGTAGTTAGTTATTCGTTCGTTTGTTGGACAAACTAGTATACATGCCGGTAGTACCTACATCACATGCACAGTCAAATTAGGAGAATCGTGGAAGTCGCACGTTTTGTTGTTATTTGTTGTTTTGTGTGCTGTGGGTACTTCCTTATCAAAGCGTATAGATCTAGGAAATTACGCACACCGAACATATATAAAATAAAATAATTCTACAACTAAATTAGGAGACTGAAATTACGTGTTAAATTAACTAGGAAATAACTTTATTATTTCGATATATTAACTGTCTGTGTGTTCGTGTGTGTTTTCAACTTTCAACTTTGTACCTAAATGTCCTTTGTTAATAGGTTAAGGTCATATTAGGAACAAGTTTTATTATACTAACATAAATCCGACAGTTAAATAAATAAATTTCATCATTAATAAATGGTTTTTTCTTAAATTAACCATTTAATTAGTACTGTTGTTGTCACTCCTCGATAGCCCTTTTGGTAGACCATAGACGGAATCGATCTTGTTCCCGTCAAGATGTTAATTGTTGTAATTTTAGTGGACTCTATATATTTAATTGAAATGGAAACGCAGTGCTGGCCCGTAGTCCTCTGTCATGGCGCTCACGCCATTTAACGGACCAAAAAATGAGACAACGTCTTACTACCAGCGCTCGAGCGTTACTGTCGTTTTATTCAATTCAATCACATGAACAATATCAAATTGACACATACAAACAGAAACCAGTATCAAATATACAGTGTATACAGTGTGCTTCAACAAGTACCGTGCACAAGGTAAAGGCAAAGTTAACTCTGATGCATATAAGAAAATTAGTAAACCGAAAATTACGTGTTAACTACCGCATGTAGAACTTTACTTTACAACACGTTTATTATGTGTTCAAGGACAATGTGTACACGTAAGCGTAAGTACCCCAAATGCCCTATTTGGTGAATGGTTAAAGGACAAACCTATCCACCTCTTGTTTTGCGCATCAAGACTTTTAATTTATAACCGGAATTGTTACCTTTTAAATATTCTTGTTCTTCTTAAAATTTAGAAAGAATTGTTTTTCTTGAAAATTAACAGTTGTAACCGTAAGTCTGCTTCGACAGCTAATATAAAATCGTACGTTTTATTTAAGAACGCGTTTGTTCGCAAATGAATTGCTTCGTGCAAATTACCATTAATTACAATCCGTGTGCTAACAGGTTAAATACGCGGTCGGCACTAACAGACAGTTGTGCATATGGCTGCTGGAGCTAGAAAAAATAAAGAAAAAGTTTAATGGTAATAAAACGGTCATCACGTAAACGCACTAAAAGTTTTAAGTATTCTCAAAGTGCTCGCGAATCGATGAGTCGTCGCAGATGTTGATGAAAAAAAAAATTACTTTGAATGTACTCCTCCCATTTATCTATCTATATTTTTGCTTAATTCTTTGTTATTTTTTGCACTAATACTTTCCGTTTACTTAAATGTCTTTTGCCTTAGTTTTCTTAGTTTTAACTGCTTGTAAGTATAGAGAGTACTTATAAAATACACATTTGTTTGTTTGGGTTGTTTGTTTCTTGTAAAACTGATTGCCATGTTTATGGAACATAAATTATTTTAACTGCTCCCAGTGACCATATCAAAAGTTGTGAATCTCGGCGCGTTCAGAATTCTTGACATTGCAACATGCATTTATTATTTTTCCTATTTCGTTATACTGCAGACGTTCATAGAACTACTACAACTCGACAAGAACTAAATAAGAACCGCACTAACGAGCGCGATATGACTGAATGTGACAAACTTAAACTTTTCACAAGTCAGGTCAGAAACTGTAACTATACATTAGAGTTTTTACTTATTTACGTGTTCGCAGTTAAAAATATTTTACATAACAGTCTAGATGTTTTAAGTTTCAATTAGTTTTTACAATTATGGTAGTTTCAAACGTAAGCATGTTGTGTGTTCAAATATGGACGAGAATATTGCACATGAAAGTCATTTTATAATAATGTATTAAATAGTTTGACTTTTTTTACTATTTATTTAATTATATTTTCCGTCTTTTACTCATGATTACTATGTAGTACCTCTACGTCTCGCCAATTTAGTCACATTTTAAAGTGCTGAAAACACGACTGTACTCTCCGTTTCGCGTGATGTCGTTTGTTCCTCATAACTCTTTGCTGGGCCGGTTAAGTAACAAGTGTTTTTCGATATAGACTTAGAGTATATTTCAGGCTAACTAACTGGAATGGGGATAAGAAAGTACGATAATTTACTGAGAGAAATTAAAGAATTCAAAAAATGAAGACCAAATAACGTGCTTGGTATGAGGTAACGAGCGAGTCGAGGGATGTATATTTATCCAGTCGATATTTGTACTGGAATCCAGTCGATCGTAGTCTTGAAATTGTGTTGAAGCATAAAACCGTTTGGTATTTCATGTATTACTTGTCATTAAATTTCATTATACTCAGTGTTACAATGTGTATTAGTATTAGATGATGATGATAAAAACATTTGCAATTTGCATATAATGCAAAATCAAGTATAATGGCGAATGATGGTAACTCCGTACTCTCGTATATCATGAGGTCGCGGTAATAAAATGTTTGTAAATTTTAGTAGCGCCATAGTTGCACATACAGTCGACGCATATCTGTGTCATGTAATGAAATAAATGCATATTTATATCAGCGACATACGAAACCGCAGCATGAATGTCGCTAAAATGTGTCTGTGTGTGTGTGTGTGTGTGTGTGTGTGTGTGTGTGTGTGTGTGTGTGTGTGTGTGTGCTTTTCAAGCTTTCATTTATACTACCATTATTTATTATTTATGTTTTTATGCACTCAGAATTTGAATTATTATCAGCAGGCATACCTCTATACAAAATTTCTTCATTTTGGCTAAACAACTAAGATTTTAAACAAAATAAAAAATAAATAACTTGTTGCGCAAGAAGAATAATTGAAAGTTATTTTGGAATGTAACGTAAAGAAAATGAACTAAATCAAAAGGAACAAGAAACTTAACACCCTATATATTTTCGGCTTTGAATTAGAATAATATTCAAACAATGTAGTTCTGTGCGCTTCTGGTTTTAATTTCACAGTTACAAACACAAATTCCTGTTTTATGCTTGAATCGTATATGTAATTTAATGTGACAACAGTGCGGTGATAAAACAAAGGCCGGTGTAAAGATCTTATAACTCTCCTGCTTGGTTTTATGACAAAATTAAAAATTATCTTTTCTGTTACGTTAATATTATTAATATTTAATGAATATTTATCCTTACGATTATCTTAAAACTAATCCGGTTTCATTTTGTCGGATAGATTTACAAGCTTTTCAACCGACGACGGATGATCAAAACACATTAATTATTAAATAACTTTACTCTGGCACAACTCCGCATATACCTAAATCTCTACTCTAGGAATAGTGTACTCGGGAGACTTGGTCGACGTTTAATCTATACAGAAATATACATACCATACGACAAATCACAACATGTGTTTGGTTAATAAATCATTAACCAGTTAAACTAAACGCCGAAAGAGAAATGTCCAAAAGAGAGGAATACCGTCTGGTTCTGGTGGATTGCATTTTGGGGGCTGAGAACTTCCAACATATATGTTTATCTATAAACCTACAACGTGTCTAAAAGTAAAAGGAAAAAAGCGCACCTAAAGTTGAATTTAAACAAGTAAGAACACATTGTATATTTAAAAGTCTTTCTTCACGGATGTTGTACTTTTGTACGTTTGTCATGCATGTCACCCTTTCAAATTTTGTCACAGTACCTATCATGCACCAACTGATACTATAGATCTTCTTCTTCATCATCATCAAGGCATTCGGGTGGAGGGAGGGGGTCGAATTGTATTAGAAGAAGCTTATCTAACCCCCAACAAGCCAAAAACCACTAATTCTAATCTAAATCTTATTGCTGGAAGTCGCATGTGGGTGAATCACTCGCGTCTGACTCCGTTCTAGTTAGACGATGAAATGATGAAATTTCGAAACTCGAAAGACTAATGAGACTAATAAAACCGATGACGGTTTTATGTATGTATTCAAAAACTATGAAGGCTAGTGCATAGACTAATAGCTATCAACTGATGTGCACAGTGCGTACTTACGTAACAAAGCATGGAATTAATATTAATAAGAGAGAATAAGAGAGTGACGGAAGGAGAGACAGAGTAGAATTAACAAAACAACAATGACAAATCGTATCCGTTTAAAAGAATTTTGTTTTAAGCGGGTTTTAAGCTTATTGTAACTTGTAACACGATATTTCAAAACGAATAAATATTTCAAGTGTTGGAACACTCGATACAACAGTTAGTTAGTTCAAAATTCAAAATTTTGTACATATATTTAAAAGGCGTGTGTCCCCCATATCCCATGCTGTGTTCTAGTACAAGTCACACTGGATCTTTGCCATGGCCATCAACCATCAACCATCAAACATCAAAGTTGAAAGATGAAAGATGCAACATAACTAAATACAACTGTTGTATCTCCCAACCACAAGCACGACTAATTTTTTATGCGTTAAACATCTGTCGCCCTTGTCCTCTATTATCTATGACTATCCTCGACATCCTCATCCTCAATGGCGTGTCCATTACTTTCATATTCTTTTTTTTGCGTTGAATTGCAGTGCGTGCTTTTGGCTAATCCCGACGTTCGGCATACGCTTACCGAGGGAAGTAATATGTTATGATATAAATGCCCTTCATGGTTTTTCATCCCTCGGAGAAACATCCGACAACTGTGTCTGTGTCACAATATTGATCCTATTTACTATTTATTGTTATTAATGTCTAATATCTGCATTAGATTAGATCAGTACAATGTGCACCCCAGAACGGATAAAAATGAAAAGTCTATCATCCTGTTATTTTCGAAATGTGCGCTTCACGTTTTAAGGATCCTACACACGCTCAGACTTAACTTAAACAATGCAGTCAAAACCGTGCAGCCCAAATTCGTATACGGTTTCGGCTGAACTACGGTTTTGCCGAGAGTACGCACACTCCGCCTCTTCTGTACGTACACGGTCCGACTTGTCTGCGCAAACTAGGACTGCACGTTTTTGACTTAAGTTAAGTTTGAGCGTCTGTAGAGGTTTGTAACGTTGAACGTTACATTTGTATTCTCGGCCGGGATATCGTGCACCTGACCCCTTGAGGTTCATTGTTTGAAATCGTGTCATCGAAGTTTTAGTAAATAGTGCGTTTTGATTATTCAGTACAAGTTTGCGATATATACACCTGAATCGTGACGATTATCTTCGGTTACGACTTGATTGTTATATGCAGATTTAAACAGGCATAAACGCGGTGTGGCTGTTGGCCCGTACTTTGTAGTAAGCGGATTATTTAGCCTGTGTGCAAGTCGCTTCTTTTTGTTTTTTGTTGGAAGTTAATAAATAAATTAATAACCACATCGAATAAACTCTGTACTCCGTGTCTCTGCTACATTTAATTTAGAGTGGCGCCCATTTATACAGACTTTTGACCTAAAAGATTCAACGAACCACTGCAGCAAATCGGCAAACGAACATCAATCGGGTGCGGACCATTTTGTCGAAAAAGTACCTGACCCTCCAATGATTTATAACAACCATTGAAGTTCATTTACAATGGAAACATGATTTTCTCAAGTACCATAAACCACAAAATGC
>JARJEB010025635.1:0-24316 GCA_030264535.1 Liometoxenus newtonarum
TAAATTGACTGGTTCTTCGTAGAAACTTACGTCAAAAAATACACTTAGTGCCATTTTGCACCTAGCCAGTCAAGCCAAGTCGTCAAGTCAAGTCCAATAAAATCAAGTCAGTCAGTTATTTCACACCGAATTCCCTACAGTATTGTCTTCCGGTGTGAAATAATTGACTCACTTGATTTTATTCGACTTGACTTGACGAGATGCCTGGACTGGCTTGGTGCGAAATGGCACTTAGACTTCATCTGTAGTGTAAAACTGGCTTGCAAATAGAAAGTTTAATTCAAATATTGCGCGCTTGTTTGGAAAGTGACTTAACTATTTGTGTTCGTGGAATACCTTAGTTTTTTTTTACCATGCCATAACCGCTGATAATTTTTGGTTTATTTCTGCAATTCCGCTTCAGTTTAGTTTAGTGGAAGTTATTACAAGTTGTTTCTTGAAACAACATTGTTGAACACTTCGTGTAGTTATTTTTGTGTTTCGGTATGTTTTTCATTGTTGTGTTTGTTACTCATGTAGCCTATAGGTAGGTATAATATGTTGCATTTTGTACGTACCATTGTCAGTCATTTCTGTCTGTAATGTTCATTTACCACTGTTAATTTTGTTTTATTATTATGTTCTTCATATTTAAGGGAGCTTGACTTGAGTAGATTTACTTATTCATGCGAATTTACTTTTGTGGACTTGAACAACATATAACGTACTTTGTACATACGTTTTTGTATGTTTCTGATGTAATTAGAGCAATTTCGTTGTAACTGTGCGACCATCATAATTGTCGTATTAATATATACTGGGCGTTGCAGAAACCAATTCATTTGAACTTCATCATTTCTTATACATATTTAAACTTGAAGCTATACCCCAACTCGGGTTTTTATTAAATTTTGATTTATATTTTTTTTAAATTGTATATAACTTTTCCGTTAAACTGTTAAATACTTAAAAATGTATGGAGACCATAAAATGCAAGTTTGTGGACCGAGCTTGAAAGATGAGTGGGACATTTTTGAGTAAAAGCCATAAAATAACTTTTTTGAGTCTCGAATCGAGAAATTCCCGAACTTGAAACTTTGAAAGACGAAATAATTTTGTGTGTTTTATGAATTTCCGTAACACCAAGTACTGTACATATATATATAGAACAGGCAATTTATACTTGTTTATACTGATTACAACTAATTTTATTTAAAAAAAAAAATAATCGGTCCTCGGATCATGCAACATTGCAACATTGTATCCAATATAAAACGTGTTGTTGCCTGTTTGTTTACTCAAAATATAAGTGAATACGACGAGTTTAAAGTTCCCATTAGTTATGTTTGTACAATTTTAAATACTTTTATTGGTGAATCATCAATTTTTTTCCGGTATATAGCGAAAATTTACCACTACTCCCAATTAGGTACATTCATTAATTTAACGAGTTCTCGTAGCCTGTTTTTAAAGCAACTACAATAAACTAATATTTAATTGCTAATGTAAATTAATTCTTAATTGGGTGTTTATTGGGTGTATTAAGAAAAATGAGAAATAAATTACATAGAATTTAGTTCAACAAAAATGAAAACTGCGACAATGCAATTGAAGCACCACTGGAACGACAAAACTTCCATGTGCGATAAATACAACAAAAGTTCTGCTTAAAAAATTATTAGGAAATAGTTGAATAAATATATAGTATCCTGAAATCGGAATGTACCAACATTTTTGAAGTGAAATTAAAGAATACAAAGAAGTTTACAAACGAATAATTCAAGTAAATTCTTATTTATAAACTTATTTATAAACTACAATTCATTATATGAGTGCAAATAAATAAAAGTTAATTGGTTTAATAGGTACCTAATTACGCGATAATGTTTTTTACCCGTTCGATGGCTTCGAAAATGATTCTCAGAAATTGTGAAATCTTGAAAGTATTTATAGCCGAAAGTAACTAATATTGCAGCAATACGAATTCAATTCGCAAAAATACTTTTAACATTTTTCAAAAGTCGCTTCATTCAGCAGACAGACAAAGTCTGTTTGTTAGTCAGTCCTAGTGCATCCTGGACTGCACTTACCTTACAGACTGGAACTGAGTAACAAACGTTTCTGCACCGAATAAATACACTGGTTAAATTTTTATATAACAAACGCGTTGGTGTCTGTCAGGGCAGTTCAGGAGGTATTAGGACTGACTAACAAACCAACCTATTGTTTCAGTACTAAATATTCCAGCACTATACTCAACCTTACTGGATAACAAACCAACCTACATTCTCATATCTCATGTTGTGACAAAGAGACAAGTCAATAGAAACAATCCAAAAGTTCAAAGCGACCAAATGTGTCAAACGTAACGACAATAATATAAAAAAATATGCATTACTAGTTTATGACATACAATAGAAGCGCCCTCGCTGGAGTCGAACATGAACTTTTTGTAATGTAATATGTATAATTTTTAGTATTTTTAGTAAAAGATGAACATTTAAGAAAAATTAAATTGAATTTTTAGTTTTTGTAATAAAATTTTCAACACCCCCTTTCTAAAACTTCCTGGCTACGCCGCTGGTACTGTATTTATGCATTTATATTTGCGCTGCTTTCTCCATTGTGATGATTACATGACTCATTCCTTACGAATACATTAGAATTATTATTAAAATTATACTTTTATATAACATTTTGACTTCTATATGTAAATAAAGAAAATTTAATTCATAACTGCCTCAGTAATTTTCAAGTTCAATAAGTTCAAATGTTTAAATTTTAATTATCTCTTTAAATATTTACTTTTGCTGAATAATTTATTTATTTATATTTTTTTGGATGCTTTTTAATTCCTAAAAGCAAAATTACTACTTAAGTTATAAGAAAAGTGACAATTCTTTTGCATCATCTCATGTTTGATTTGGTTTGATATATAATTTTGATATTGTATCCGTTGAAAATTTAATTAATGAAACTGGACGCATATAAGCTTCGTACTTATTTGTATGAAAAAAACCTAAGAAAAAAAGAAATAGTGAAAAAATCAAAAGTTGTCGGCCGGATCAAACGATTGCTGGCAAGGCATATATACATACATGGAGGTCGTGGATAACGAAACGATCACGACATGTACGTATTCGATGGCGTGTACATTCATATTGACGTAAAACATAATAAGAGGGAGAAGAAATGTAGAATAAAAATGAAAATCAAAAAAAAACAAGGAAAAAGAAAAAGAAGCAAATGCCGACATTTTATAACGGAACCGAATTAGTTATTTATGGACTATTATTAAGATCGTTACGTCATTTTTATTTTTATTTATCGATTTGCACTGCACTCTGCGCGCTCAACACACTCAAGTCATGCACATTTACATTTATACATGATATTTAATTTACAGTACTCTTCTGCACTTACAAAGCTAACTCATGTTTCTGCACCGTTTAATATCAATTTTTATTGAAACTTTTTGAATTTAATGAAAAGCGGAATGTCTATTGGAAATAAATTTTTTCATTTCACTATCATTAACTTCAAGCTATTACATGGATATTTCACCAAACATTGTTTAATTTGAGGTTAAAGTAATATATGGATAATTAAGTGGTAGAAAAATAGATAAGAAATATTTAATACGCTCATACGACAATTCTAATATTCAGTAATGCGATAATTGAACAACAACAGGGTAATTACCTTTTTTTCAAATTTATCTCTAATCCTTAATTTCTGTGAGTTGAATTCCGAAAATTTCTTCGTACCAATTCGGATGCAAAATTTCGTTTTATTCGTCCCTTGCATATCCGAGTACGTTTTATAAGTTTGGCAACATTTCACGCTTGCGCAGTATTACGTGAGGAGAGTATTTATTTATCTAAAAGTTAAATAAATTTTATAAATAAATAAATAAAAATTAGAAATATAATATCTGACCACTTTTAAATTTACGAAATTTAACGACTCCAAGCGTTTTTTTTTTGCTACATGGAAATTCAAGCAACTACCCTATTTTTAAGTTGTTGTCAAATAAACAATTGAAGATCAAAACGTACACAAATAGCAACAACATATTGTAAAGTGCTTGGGCAATTTATTATTAAACAACAATATATTCACATGTTGGACGATAACGAAAAAAAACTTCCCATTCTTATAGTATAAGTAAGTAAAGGTTCGTTCCAACAACGCAAAATGAGCAGTTTTAAAAAACCGTTGTCGGTCACTGCGGAACTAGTTCGCTGCTTTGTTGGAAAGAACCTTAAGTAATAATTACAAAATTTCAAAACAAGAAGTTTCATTTCAACACGGAAATATAAAATAAATATAAAATAAGTATATCAAAAACTTCTAGACTACGCGGTCAAGCAACCCAAGATTTAACACTTGGTCACATACAAATATTAAATAAACGTCTGTACGGACCTACAGTTGGTATTATCACCGATAAACAACTCAAAGTTCTTTACATTTAAATTTAGTTTTATACAGGATAATCCAAAAAAAATTGACATGCGGTTGGTTGTGAGCCTGTGAGTAATTCAGTGCCTACCAGTGCAGTTTGTTTCCGCCGTACTTTTACCCTTATAATTCTACCCTTCAGTAGTAGTCCTACCTGTGAGGGTTATTTTTTTAAAGACTGTTTCATTTTTATCACTCTATACATGCGAGACGAAAGTTTGCAATGCATTATTGCAAATTGAAACGAAACGAAATAAAAAGAAAAAAGAAAAAGTAAAAGAGTTGATGTTGAGATTGTTGTGCACGATGTGCATGGAATGAGTGGAAGTTATATGAAATTGCAAAGGTACTTACCAGAAGGTGAAATAAAAATAGCGTCGGTCTAGCTGTAAGCTATAGGTAGAAAGACTGTCGGTCGACACAAACACACTACTAACACACGACGGCGGACGGCGACTTGCGACGCAAATCTTTTTAGCGCGCATTCGTTCGTTCGAGATAAGATATGCATGATTTACAATCCGTCGAGCGTTCCGGACGTTTCTGTGCATAAATTAATTTAACTAGTTCTTTATAGTTTCGGGTTGAAGTTACAGGAATACTGGACTATACGAAAAGCCGCCTCTAAATATAAATCTTTTCCTCAAAGAATACTGGCTACTGGGTAACACTTTATTTTGTTTGGAAACTTTTGAAGTCATCTACTACAGGGGTCGGCAACCTGCGGTCCGTCGTTGACTTTCGTGCGGCCCGTCAAACAAAATTAAAATAAATTAAAAAAATTAAAAAGATAAACAAAGAATAAGCAATCGCCCTCTAGCGATAAATGGCAAACGAATTATAGGTATCGGCCTGCCGTAAACGTGAGCATTTTTGTTCCTGCTAATTGTTAATTGAACTTTAATTAAATTAACATTTTCATATATTCATGAGAGGCCTTAGAAAAAAAATTTCTTTTAAAAGTGGCACGCAAGCCAGAAAAGGTTGCCGACCCCTGATCTACTAGATACTTTTTGGATGTTGCAAGGTAAATTTGCTTCAATTTGAGAATAATAGTAAATTATTTTTGTTTTGTGAAGCATTTAAAACTTATAATCTGAAAATGTGATGTAACAAGTAAAAAAATAAGCAAATTTTGTTTACGTATCAATTAAAAAAAATATAAGTAAGTACACCACTTAACATTAAGTCGAGTTTATTCGGTATATTATTTATAGTTTTTTTGAGAAATACCAGATTTCTTGTTATTTTCTTATAAGTATTGAATTTCTACATGCTAATTAGTAGTTTTCTTAACTTTATTCCTTTCAAAGGGTTTCATGTAAGTATAAAATATAACAGCATTGACCAGTGGCGGATTTAGCATGATTGGGGCCCTGGGCATTTCATTCCTTTTTCGTCCTCCAAAGCCCCAAAAAGGGAATTAATAATAGAGGGTATAATTCTAATAATTTGGGGGCCCCAAGCGGCTGCCTACTCCGCCTTATGGTAAGTCCGCCCCTGGCATTGGCATATATGTAAGTATAGGTACATAAGTAGTATACACATTTAGCACTTAATGTATTTAGTGTTTGCTGATTGCATTAAACATTTTTTGATAGCACGCCACCAAGTAGTCGACTTGTTTGCTACTGTGATAAACATAAATTATACTTGGGTCGTTCAAAAAGTTCATAAACTCTAAGAAACTACTAAGTATTTTCATTTTTCAAATAAGAGCAAAAACCCTATTTTACTGGAATTAGGTTTTCGCTCTTATTTTAAATGTATTTAAATGTCGGATAATTCGCCTAACAATTGTCGATGCTGGACAAAAAAACTATGGTAATTCGTCGCAAGGGCATGAATTTTCGCTCATCGACTTGAGTCGCCACAGCTCCGTAGCTTTACTGGTTAGAGCAACTCTGAGTGTCGACTTTTTTAGAAAGTGCCTACAAATTTGAAAAATTTACTGATGTAATTCAATAATTAAATACGAACAGGAACAGGAGGAATAAGCAATCTTAAGTTCGGTCAAGCGTCTAAAAGTAGAATTCAAAATTCAAAATATTTTTAAGTTCTCTGCCTTATGCAAATTTCGTTGATAGTTTGGTCGAAAACTTTTTGAAAGCCTCTTGTATAAATGTGTATATGTTATACGACTGTTAGCAGAACATTTTCGGTTTCGCGTGCATTTTGTGTTTATCAAACGCGAGACGCGTCGCATTCATGCCAAGCAAAACGCGAATTTATCGCGAGAGAAAAAAATAAAAATAATAAACAACGAGACGAAGACGAAATGTAAAGAACTTCTTTTGTGCATATAGTGAATTTAAAACAGAACAAATTATAGAATAATAGTGAGTAAATTGAAATGTTGACTGCACTAGTGGAAACAGTGCGCACTGAACAAGTGTTCCGCTTATTTGTCGATCACCAGTGCGCGTGTTCGTCTATTGTCACATTTCAACTCAAGGACACGAAATGTACTCTTGAGACGGTGCAAGTTCAGAACTAGTACAGAGTGTCAGTGCATGCATTCGTCAGTGCCAGTGCAAGGCACTGAGTGCAGTAAGTCGAAATAGCTCACTGGTGTCACTCCCGCGCCATTAAAAATATACATAATAAGTTTTATTTTTGACATTTGCGACCTGTAGGAGGCCCCTTTATATTAGAATGTCCGAGGCCCCAATTGGTCTAAATCCGCCACTGCCCTGTAGTAAGACTCTCTGAATCTGGGTGGAAAACCCAACCGTCAGCCAAACAAGAAACAAAGGACGAATGAGAATTGAAAACGTAAAAGTAAGACCTCGAGTGTTGTAAGTTCTTTGTGCGAAAACGAAAACACGCTAATCCTCATAAATACACATAAATGGAGGTAACAAAATTCTAAATGAATGACGAATAATAGCAAATATTATAAACAAGCACTAAAAATGTTGATTAACGAGCAATATCACCATACAAAATTTACACGGCAAAAATTTTAACGAAAATTAATTATATTTTAGCATGTCATTTGCTTTGTTCACAACGTCCTAACTAAATCTGCATCTGACAACACATAACATGTTTAAGAGTTTTTACTTTTAATTTTTTATTTCTTATAATCCAATAATAAGGATTGATAACATTGTAGGAACAGTCAAACAGTGTCCCAACATATCTTCCACTATACTTTACAATTCGCTTCTATCATTTTCTGCGTACAATATTTTTTTACAATTTGCTGACCACATCTTTTTCTTCTACCAACGTTTCGACAGAGGCGGATTTAGGCATGGCGTCAATGGGCTGCAGCCCAGTGAACTACAGTCGTACGTTTTCGCTCGATGTCCGTAATGTTCAACCAGGAAACAATGCCCATCCGCTGTCGCTTTCCTGAAACGCCTCACTTTTTCATTTAATTGTTCTTTGTTGACTGTTCATTTGAACCAAATATATTTTACAATGTAAGCAATAAACGTAAATCAACCAATCCACGCAGGTGTAAGTTATTTTCTACGTATACCGCAGTACCCACAGATATCTAACTCGGCTATAAACATATTCGCCCCTCGACCATTTTATTACTTAAATTTTTTAACTTGTATGGTGTACAAATTCTTTCCACCAAACCAAGTACGCTAAAACCAAGTACGTTTTGTGGGTTTGTAATCTCTTGTTAACCACAATAAGGACTAACCCCGTTATCGTTCGGTCTGGGTGGCAAGGCACTCAAACTGAACTGGGTGCAATAAGTAAACCAATTCCAAACCATAAAGGCCATAAAAATTTAATTTCTATACCGATTTTGAATAATGGAGTGTACCGATTTTCTTAAACGCGTTTGGCTCATTGCCATAAAATGACCTTTCTGAGTGGCGAATTTGTACGTTGCCTCTAACTCCACCAACATTATCCAATTGCAGTTGCACGCAAAATAGTATGAAATTTACTGATTTGATTAGGTATAAGATTTTACTTATTTTCAAGGGATTTTGATTATTATATTAGTTAAAAAAGAAATTAAATTGTAATTGCAAAGGTTCCCTGTAATAAAAGTAATCATAACATTGAAAACATCAAACGTCAGGTGATTAAATAATTTACTGTTGTATTCAATCCGACACTTGACTCGACACTCAGTGAACAGGACGTAGGGAAGGGTATGATTATTATTCGGTTGCCTTCATTTATAAGGCCAATATATGTATTGAATCACAGCCATAAACTGTTTGTTTATTCAATTTTACAAATACATGTAGTAAACAAAATTACAACCGAAATTTTAAACAGCAATTAACTAGAATTTAATGCCAAATGACAGACTCGGGACTCAAAAAGGTTATTTTATGGCTTTTACCCATACACATTTTGCCGGCTCGGTCCCGGTGATGTATCAAGCTCGGTCCCCAAAGTGTGAGTTGCAAGAGTGCACGTGCAAGCTATGGTAAAATCTGTGGGTTGCGTCAAAAGATCGAGGAGGGGGGACCGAGATGGTGTTCAAAAAATTTATAAAATATTAAATAGTAAGTCATAAAATAATAAAATCCCGAGTTGGTGTATAGCCGATTCAATCAATACTTATTAATATTCACATGAAGTTTATGGACGCGATTGCCGAGTGTGCAAAGTCGTCATGGGTTATAATTATAAATCAGCCACAGCCAAAGGAGAAACATCATTAAACAGCGATTCTTGTTAACGTGGACAATTATAACCCCCCTGTCTTTACATTACATATTAATTATAACTCGAACTCAAAACCTGATTACGTTACTTTATATAACTATAATGACGTGCCTTAAGCCTTTGCATATACATTAATAACATTTATGAGTGGCTATTAGAGACTATGTACATATATATGTAAAAAGTGTAATGTTGGTTGTGTGCATTCGTGCGAACTGCAAAAGGCGCTTTGTTTCAAAAGAACAAAAGACATAAAAAGTAGGAGAGCAAACAAAATTTAAAAAAACGACTACTTGATATCTAGGCAGACATTAATTAATTAATAGAAAAAAATAAATATTTTTAAAATATAAATAAAAAAAAATTGTAAAGGTGGATTTCCACCAAATCGACATAAACAAAACAGAAACTGAGAAAATGACAACTTGCGAAAGTCCCAGCGTTTCATTATTTTCTGAAAAATTTCAGCTGCAATTAAAAATCGCTTAAATGTTTATGGTTGAAATCCGTCTTAATCCTCACTCACAACAACAACAAATGATAATTAAAATATTAACAAACTGACAAATAAATTATTAACCAACTTTAATTTTTATTTAATTGGTCAACAAAGTTTTATAATAATAATAATCATTTTCATTAATTAGTGCTTAATTTATTATTAAGCTCATTGCAGGAGAATAAATACAATAAATTAAAGCAAATGTATAAATCACGCTATTATATTTTAAGTTAATGGCACTTTGCTTTTGTTATTCCTCCTAATATTTATTACCGTTTGGATATTTCACTTATAACTTTACTTTAACATTCCTTTAATTTATTAAGTAAGAAAATTAAAAAATCCATTAAACTTTGGAAACTATTTAGTATGTTTGCCCTAGTATTTTGTTTTGTGTCCCAAATCAATTTAATTATTCAATAAAATAGAAAAATATTGCTAAAATCCTTTAATTGCCTAACCTAACCCATCACACAATTGGCGCCCAACGTTGGGTTGCGCGCCAACGTAGGTTGCGCAAAATTAATACAATCAAAAATTATATTATTATATTATTTGCCATAATATAAAAACCGTAAAATGTTTTTCTTCCAAGTATATAATTTTCCAGTTACAATTTTGCAGTTGAAAAACTTATCACAATACCTGCTGCTTACCTCCTGTGCGAATTTAAATAAACTTGTACTTTATACTTATCCTAAACGCTAACATTGAAATATACAAATATACTAAATACCTAAGTAAATATTACAAACGTCAACTTAATGTAAATGCACGTATTTATACTTACTTAACTTACTTACTTATTGAATGCAGTATGTAACTAATAGCGTTTTCGGACTACTGCACTCAGGGTACACCCAGTGCATGCAACCCACATTTCTTGTTTTACTCTAAAACTCGACCAGTGCAAGTTTTTTTCAAAATAGTCCGGAAATGATAATTGCACTGGACTGCACTGACCCCCCATAGTCAGTGCAAAAAAAACTGCACTGAGTGCACGCAAAGTATAGTCCGAACACGCTGAAAATTTTCTGAGTGCAGTAGTCCGAAAATGCTATAACAATATTATTTACTCTTTTCCCAGTATATTGTATCGTTTTTGCTAGTTTTTTATTTACCCGCAACTATGAATTTATTTAACTAGAAAATTATATTGTCGCAAAAGTACAAACTGGAAAAGAAATACAACTATAATGAACATTTATACATAAAAATTAGTGCGTTCTTGTATTTCATTAAAAAGAAATTGAATCAAAAGCAACGAAATCGAAAACCGCAAATAACAAGAGACATAATACTGGCCTTCGGGTCGCATATAACCATAAATTGCGGATGCGCTACACGTAAAGGGGTTTTGTTAGTTGGTTAGTTCATATTTCTTTGACTTATGTTTACCTACGGAAAAAGGTATATTAGATAGTTGGTTGGTTGATATGGAACGTTCGGTTACCTATAATAATGAAAATTATTAGGTACATTGTTACCAACCTTATCTGGACTGTATACAGTCTGGTAAGTAACTATCTGTGTTCTCATCAATGTGTAGATATGTTTCTGCCTTTAATTCGTATAGATTTATATGTATAAAAAAAGTTATGTACTTAATGATATCTTTATATAATTCAGTTCCCAGTTTCATGATTGTTAGCTTTTCGTTTTATATTCGCAATTTATGTTTCCTCAGTATTTCCACTTCCAATGCTATTATTATGTACAGACAATTAAATGACATTTTCAATCAAAATGAATTACCTATAATTGAGTGTTCTTTTGAATGAATTTCAATGATTTTTTGTTTGTCTTTGAAAAGTTAAAATTATATTAGTTGTTCCAGTAGTTTGTGAAGAATTTTGGAAGATCCAAGAGCACGGTATGAAGTTCCTACAAATATGAAAAAATCACGTAGGAACTCTATACCTCGCTAGTGGTCAACCACAAAACGCAGTCTTCTTTTTCTTGTCTTCATTTTTGTTCGTTTTCTTCTTATTCTTCATATCATGTCGGCATTCAGTGGACCTGGCAAGTCGTACTTACTTACATCTTTCGTTGCTTGCCCAGCAGACGCAATCAAAAATGGTAAAATACTAGCCGGACCGGTATTCCTTCTTCTACTTCTTCAAGCGTTCCAACTTCTTTTCTTCATCCATCTCGATCTTTATATTGTGTATCTTTTCTGATTCTGTTGGGGTATTTTCATTATGTATACCACGGAGGCACGCACATAACCACGAACTATCAACATACAACCATCCACTTGGGTTGATAATCTACGACTGAAGACGGCCTGAATCTTGATTCGTTTTATTCCTAGCCGGAGCTGTCTTGAATTGTCTTCTGGTTGGCTTGATCATAACTGAGCACTGAGACAGTCGCTAACTTAAGACTTTAAGAGTTAAGTTAAGAACCATCAGCTTTAATCTAAAATCGAAACAAAAAAAAAACTTCAACTCATGAACAAGTTGCATAAAAGTTTATCAAAAATCCGATGAAATAAAATAATTTAACAAGTAATCTTGGTCGAAAAACCAACCAGTTTTGTAATATCATCACGTAGATTTAAAATTGTCGGTTTCAATCATAAATAGATACCTATACTTATAGTTAGTTCTTTTCCTTTTTTGATATAAAAGCACAAAACCATGAAAGAAGAAATCAGACGGATCTATTTCAACCAGCAACCCAAATGCCTAAAAAACTACTCGGCTCAACTTTATTGAAGTCCATAACCATTTTTTAAATACTAGATACCAAAAAAGGAAAGGCAAAGGATAGGGTGCCCTTTTTCAAATTTAAACATTCTTAACAACTACCTGGCCGGATGGAAAGAATGTATACTAAAAAAGTAAAAAAGTCAAGAGTTCTTTATGTTATAAGAGACAAAAAAAAAACACGTAAAAGATATCTTTCAAGTTCACTCTACTTCAGCTATCTTAAAAAACTATTAAAAGAAAGTTCCAAAAGCAAAACGAAAAGAAAGAAGATGAAAAAAAGAAATGGGCATCGAGTAAAATTATGTTTATGGTTTGAAGCACTCAAAGCAACAACTTTTAAAGAAAAAAAATAAAGGAAGAAAAATGTTCGGTCAAGGTATCGGTTCGTAAATTATTGTAAAAAAAGAAGAGAAAGAAATAAAAATTAAAGAACGACTTTAAATACTGGCTTTCTCTATATGCAATTAAAAACAATTATAATGAATAGGTAGGTAGGTATATTATTATAAACTTCAGAGAATTATTCACAATAGTACACTATTTGTTAAAGCAATTTAAAGTGAAAAATACTATTTTAATTTTAAAATAATATTTTAATAATAATACTTATTGAAATTATTCAATGAACTGAATTTACTGAAAAAACAAGAAACAAAACTGTTTTTCTTGGAAATAAAAAAGACCCTGTATAATCACAAAAATAATTAGCGTAAAACCTGATTGAAATTAAATTTTCACAATCGCTGCAATTGCATTTAATTCCATTTAATTGCTCGTCTATTCGCATGTCTACATGCATTCTCATAATTTACTTTTACTGTCTCAGTTTTTCTCTTTGGGTTGATAATTTTAAAAGTGAACTGAACACAACATTAAGCCAGAGCCAGTGCCAGACCCCAGTGCAAGAGCCAGTACAAGAGCGTTGAAGCAAAGACAGTTTGCACAAATGTAATATTAAAAATATTTTTTATCAGTCAGTTTAACGAAGAATTCTTTTTCGCTTGATATAAGTACCTTTAAAAGTCTAATTGGTCTTGTTACGCCACTGAATCAATCGTATATAAACGAAATAGTAAAATATGATATATGATGACACACATACACAACGGGATAAATCTTTATTTAACATTGACTTTACTCCGGCTTCCCACAAACCGCCGAAATACGGAGAACGTGGTGGTATTATATGCCATTCGATGCATAGTAGCTTTGTCATGAAAATATAAGTTAAACGGTTCAACGCGATGTTACATGTCAACAAGCACGTCAAACAATCTCAAAACGTATGCATCACAAAGAAAAATGCATCGAACATATAATGAGAAAGAGGGAAATGGACATATCATACTGTTAAGTAATGAAAATAAGTAACAAGCATTCTTGACTTGGAATCGGAAATATTTTAATATGTATTAAAATTATCGCTTGGAAAAATGATATTCTGGATATGACGTGGTCATCTCCTCGAAATTGCGTAGTGCATCGCCGATGACACGTGTGATATGCCGATTCATGGACTTTACTCCGGCTTCCCACAAACCGCCGAAATGCAGAGAGTTAAACGTCAAACGGTTGAACGCGATGTTACATGCCAAAAAGCACATCAAACAGTCTCAAAACGTATATGCAACCCAAACAACAATTGCTGTTACTGCATCGAACATATAACAAGAAAGAGGGAGATGGACATATCACACTGTTAAGTAATGAAAAAAAGTAACAATTTTGTGGATAGCGTTATGCAACTGCGATATCAAAAATTCTATTACATTATCGTAACACTTGGTCTTTGAAGCTCAACGATAATTTTTTGGCATCAATCATTCGTAATAAACTCCGGCATTAACAAGGCGTGAAAACAAAACACGATTACGACGAGTTAATAAAGAACGAGCAGCACCAATAGAATGTTGAAAATATTATTTTACCATACCAACCAACACTCATATATATGAATATACCAACGAAACGCATGCATACAAAGTATTAACTCTGAAAAGGTGATGTGGAAAGAGTTGGACAAAGTTCGATATTATAAGGATAAGGTATAGGAAGGTATAGGAAGGTGAAGGATACACTTGTTAATCATATGTCACGTTTTATTAAAAAGGGCGCACCTAGGGCAGTATCTATCTCGTGTAATTACCGATCGGACTTATTTATACGCAGGTTATTTATTACACCAATAATATAATAACGCTGTCCTTTTCTTAAGACGCGAGCAACTTGCTCACATGTTTCTTGGCCAGTGCGGGCACTGAAACTGAAAAGAGTGCATTCCAATTACGCGACGAGTATTTTATGCCCGAATTTACGCAAATTTAATGAGATCCCACTCCTTTCGACTTCGACGCAATGGGTACCTTAATAACATCGTTTAAAAGGTACATATATAGGTATCTTAAACGTGTGCAGTGCATTATAATAATAATTGTTGTCCATATCCGTAAGCATATAATAGCTTTTTGTCCGCATGCGTACTAAGTATTTATATTCATCTTCTTATTCTATTCTGTTGTTTCGTTGTCTCGTTTTTATCTTTTTGTTAAAGCGTATCGTCGATTAACTGGCTTGTCAACGCGTTGTTTATGTTCGGCCTCTCTCATTCAATTATCTTTCGATTGACATCGATTTAATGATCGACTGACGACGCAACGAGTATCTATATATATATATATATAGAAGTGAATGAGATGGAAATCGTTAATTACATTCGAAACGTAATCAAATTCTCTCAAAGAGCGCATTAAATCGACGTTTTATTATTGTAATGACTTATTGGATGTGTCTTCAGGGCACAATGCAACCAACAAATCTCAACCAACGAATGCAACGAACCAACATATTCAAATGTATAGAGATACAATACGCATGAAGATGCTTGAGCTGTATACCTATAGGTACCTTCAAAGAATGAAACATCTGTTTCTCCAATTTGTAATTACTTTGTATCCTTCCACTCCACTATAAATTAAATGGAATATTTTTGACAAACATTTGAAGATAATAATTTTGAATTTGGAATACTTAATTCCAATTCAGATCAATGAAACGATTTCATTTTTATTGTTATTCCAGTGAAATTCTGAAATTATTTGATTATTCAAAAAGTAGAATTTTTTCAAATTAATTCTGCCGAAATTTTAAATAAATTTTTAAAAAAATCTGACAACATCGATTTTGAACGATTTAGGCTCTAAAAACGATAAAAAAACTTTTTTTATTTAAATTTTTAAAAAATTCTGAAAACATTGTTTTTATGCGATTTTCAGAATTCATGATTAATCTACTTTCAAATGTAGTCAACTAATTCCTTCACAAAGTGACGCCATGTCATAAAAATGAACGATGCACATAGCAAAAATATGGTCCTTCGATCTTGCTCTTATTCTTATTAGTTTTGATTAATTCGTGGAAATTCATTACTTAATTCGTAGTATTTCCAATATTGAGTTTGAAATACTAATATGCGCGTTGGCAAAAGTATTTTTAATATTTCTTTGTACATAAACTAATCAATTAAGGTTCTCTTTTTACGATACGTGACATCAACATCGCCATGCACATTTCAATTTTCAATAATACGATATGCGCGACTTACAAAACGAATATAAACAATGAAGGACGACCCAGTCGCAGAGGCAGAGTTGCGCTTGCCTCATGGTATGGTTGATGGTCGTTCATTCGGTCTCGGGTTGGCACTCGCTTCTTTGCCACTGTGAAATCACTTACACTTAAAATGCTTACATACATTGTAATTGAATGTAATTGCTTCGCTTACTTATTTACGAATCAGGGCCGGCCTTAAACTTTGAATTTATCATTAATTTCGCCCAGTTGTTTTATTCACCTCATCTCTGCGTAAATCCCGCCCTGATGAAATTGTCAGTGCCATATTAGGTGCAACTTGGAAGTTGCATTCATTTATTCCTGCGACTTCTGCTCCTACTGCTGTTCGATCTCGTTCGATATTGTGTTTTGTCCACGTTCACCACAGTTGAGTTTTCAACACGCACTCGAGCACGTTCTTCAACTTTGCCGATTTACGAGTACGCAAAGAGAAATTGACGAACGAATTATGACAACACCAACAACTCAACAACCCAACAACCCAACAACAACAACATTGTATGAATACGTTTGTTTTATTGTTTTCGCACGTTTCGCAAGTTTAATGTTATAATTTAATATTGTTATCAAGTATCGAGTACAGTATTTCAACTTGCACTTAGTTATTTTAATTTTTAATCAAAGTATTTGAAAAATGAAGAAATGAAGGTATGAAAATCGGGTTTTGTTTTAACTTTTACCTATAATTATTCAATTTTGGAAACTTTCGGGTGTAAACGTAAAAGCGGAAAAAATATAATTAATAACATCCCGATGTAAGTCTGACTACCTATAGTAAAATAAAAGAAAGGAATGAAGTCAGTGGAATGATGAAGAGACGAATGAAAGGCAGAATGCGCGTTCTTCGCTCCCCCAGTCAAAGTCCCAACAATCCCGGTTCAGTTCGGTTCGGTTGTGCACTGATCTCTAGTCTCTCAATGATTGATGACAACATATTTATAATTAGCGGACACTTCCGGTGTGTTTATGTTGGCAGCGCACGTAAACATGCCCGTCACTCACCGTCGCCGCCATTATGTCTTTTCGATGCCAAGATCACATGTGCGGCTCTCTCTCTGTCTCTCTCTCTCGATTATATTAAAGAATTTACTTTAAGAAGAAGCACATCACGCATCATCGAAAACTATACTCGGGAATGGGAACCCTCAAGCACCCACACAAAAAGCAACATTGTGTACCTAAATAATATCTATAATCAAAAACTATGGGCAAAGAAATTTATATTTATAATAACAAGGAGCGTGTTCAATAAATAATATCACGGCTCAAGTCGATTTTTGATCGAAACTATGATCATGCTTGTACGAAAAGTTTATGTATTGTCGCGACAAACATATGGGTTCATAGAGAATTGTCGTTTGTAAGTTTGTTTGTTATTTTTTTGTTGAAACTTTTTTGTTTTATTTAGATCTGGTAAAATAAGTCAAAGAGTGGTGTTTGGTATTTGAAAAGTTACGGTTGCATTTCTTTAGTGCGGCACGCGCGGTTTAAAAGATGCAAGTCACTTTTTGTGCCGCATGAACATGAGAAAAGGTATCGGGCGATCGGTACAACCCTCAAACGGTAGTGGAATACTAAAACCTCTAACTAAACAGCTACTTCATACAATGATACAACAAAATTCCGATTGTCAAGTATGTTTTATTAAATGGATGCAGCATAGAAGTTTTCAATACATAGAAACAAGAATTAAATAATGAACCGAAAGAAGGAAACAAGAAAAAAAACTTGTGAAATAAGTTTTTCATTTTTTTTTGGCGTTGAAGCCAAAAAAATTCGGGTAAATTAAGTAGCTATGCATAAAAGCTAATTATGTGATTATTTAAGTTCAAAAAGTTCGAAATTTTTGTAAATCGTTCATTTCCGTTAAGCGTTTGCGTTTTTTTTTTTTACTTTTGTTGTTCCCTTCAACTTAGGTGAATTTTGCGAAAGTAAAGAATTGATTGTCGTAAAACCGACACGTCAATAATAATTGCGATTAATGAATATTTTCCTATATCTACAAAACAAGTAGACACCAAAGGATGAAAGAGTCACGTCAAGTAGGTATAAGGATAAGGTAAGCGCATCTGCCTAATAAAACAAAACATAACAAGTTTGTGCGCACTGTTGTTAAAGTTTAGCCGCAGTTTTGAAATTTCAAAAAGGGAAGATCCAGTTGTATATTTTGTATTTCTTGTACCTATATTACGAGCCCATGAGATATAATTGTTTTGCATGTTCAGTGTTCACATGTTCATGTTGGAAATTGCAAAACTATACACACGATATTCAAAAACCTCTAGATTAGTTAAAAGTTAAAGGAAAAAAAAAGACGAAAAATGATGAACCACCTCACAACCTCAACCTCACTTCACAAGTAAACAAAAAATATTATGATTATATTAAATTATTAAAATGAGCAATGAACATATGGTAACTGCAAATGCAAGAAACGAAATAAAAAGTCTCATCTTGTCATAATGTTTGGTTCAACACTTCCTTGCAATTAGGTATAGAAGTACCAAAAAAATTACGAACGGTCATTTATAATTTTGAATAATTTTTACGTAACAATATTTCAAATTTATAAACGGAGTTGTTCTTTTCCCTAAGAAATATTTTTTTCCACACCTATTTAGTTATATGATCATTATTAGCATTTTTTGAGTGATTAATGGTACCTATTACTCACTACCGTGAGTACTGGATTTTCATTACTCACTACCGTGAGTACTGGATTTTTAGAAATTACTGCAATTAAATAACATTGATCGCGTATTAAAGTTCAACAAGATTTAACGAATTTGAAGTGATCGATCCAACTTATCTATATGATCTAAGATTTTGAAGGAACCCGAGGGAACCCGAGAAATTCTGCCAATTTCATAACATTGATCGCGTATTTTCGAAGTGACCGATCTAACTTATCTATATGATCTAAGATTTCGAAAGAACCAGAAGAATTCCGACAATGACTGTATGTGATCGCCCACCATATTGTTTCACTTGTCAGTTACGTTGCTTCATCGAGAAATGACAATTTGTATTTTGTGTTAAAAATAGTGCAAGGTGTAGAAAAAGCATAGTATTATATTCACGATTATAGCCATTGGTCACTCAGATGAATTTGCGTGAACAATCTACGTGAACAATGGCTGCCATAATCGCTCCTATAATAATATACTATTCTATAATGTTTTGAAAACGCAGCATTATTGAGTTTAAGAGCTATAAAACAAAATTAAATAAAGTTGTTGACGTGGCTCGCTGCCAAAGTAGTTGATGATAAATTAATGGAATTTACAAAAACGCTATTTAATTCAATTTGTTCACTAAATATTTATCGAGTCGACAGTAGCAGTTATTCAAATTGCGTTCCTAAAATCAATCTAAGTCTATAGATACGAGTATACCTACAGGTATCTAAAAAAAATCAGCTAAATCATGATGAAGTTTAATTTTGCTGGGTCCCGTCCCAATATTAGACTGGGAGGCATGGTATTAAACGGTAGCCTCATCGTTTACTATTCAATAATAGCTTAATAACAACTTTATACGCGAAGAGGTTTTACTTGCTTCGGTATTTTTGATACGGAAAGATATGATGAGTAAAATTATAGGTTCACATTGTCCGGCAATTTTCTCTTCAGAAACCTTTACCATGCGGGTACTAAGTTCACATAATTTTATATACCTACTACCTACATATATAAACTTACAAAAAATAAACTGGCAAATCATTTGTACAATCTGGAAGGTAGCTGATTTTTAGTTATCCGGTTCGAAGGACCACAACTGTTTGGATACGGATTTAAGCACAGACCGCCATAATAGCTCATACGCAGTTCCAGATTGTATTTCATTAATCAGTAATTATCCGGTTCGAAGGACCACAACTGTTTGGATACAGATTTAAGCACAGACCGCCATAATAGCTCATACGCAGTTCCAGATTGTATTTCATTAATCAGTAATTATCCGGTTCGAAGGACCACAACTGTTTGGATACGGATTTAAGCACAGACCGCCATAATAGCTCATGCGCAGTTCCATATTGTATATATCATTAATCAGTAATCGCAAGTAAATATTGTTCAGTTCCTAGATGTATTAAAATATAAATACAGTTTACGCAGCAATTAAATTAAGTATATTTTGTGCCAATAAAACGAGTTGTTTTCGGATTCGTTTGGTTATTCGTGATGTTTAGTCGCAATGTGTCAACGCGAAAATTAATTGCACATCAAAAGAGTCCAAGCGTCACCACAGAAAATTCAGAATTTTATTTATTTCTATTATTATATAATTAGGTATAGTGTGTATAGAAATCGAATCACGAGTCGTCCTTTTTGGCGTACCCAATTTGTTTTATTTTAAAACTTAAACATTTTTGAATTATTTTATGATATAATAAATGCTTAAAGTATATTATCGCACAAAATAAAAGACAACAAATTTTTACTTTTACAGAAAATAAGAGATAATTTCATAATGAACAATAATATAAACGATACACGCTACAATACTGAATAAAATTGCAAATATATGAATGTGAACGTTTATACCAGCGTTTCTCAAACGGTGAGGCACGAGATATCGGGAAGAGGGGCGCGTAAAAATAATAAAAAGCACTTTTCAGCAGAATTTCGGATAACTCATTGAAAGGAGGCCGAAGATAATATTATATTATTATATAAGCGATTATGATAGCCATTGTCAACGAGCCGAAGGCGAGTGGCTTAATTCATCCTCGCGTACAATGGCCATAATCGGGAATTTCTACACCTTGCACTATTTTTTAACAGAAAATACAAATTGCGATTTATCGATGAAGCAACGAACGAGCACTAACTGACAGCTGAAGCAATATGGCGGGGGATAGGGTTCTTTCGAGATTTTAGCGATCATATAGATAAGTTGGATCGGTCACTTGAAATACGCAATCAATCAGTGATTTATGAAAATCCATAACTCACGGTAGTGAGTTATAGGTACTATTAATCACTCAAAAAATACTAATAACGACCATATAACTAAATAGGTGTAGATAAAATATAGTGCGGCGTCGATACAAAAAGTTTGAGCAGCGCTCGTTGATAGATTGCCGTATTTTGCATTACGAGGAGGCTTGCAGAGGGCGAAAAAGAAGAAGAAGGAATTTATTGAAATATTATATTGAAGATAAATTATCTACTTAAATGTATTAGGTAAGTACCTACAAAGTACATAAGACTTATAATGTTAAGAAGACGGCGCACCAAATTGTCCTAATTATATCGTGACCCAAAGGAATCGTGCCGTTTTAAGATTATTAAAATACTAGCTGTAACACACAAACAGACAGAAACAATTCATAATTTTCATAAATAAAAGTGCAGGATACCAAAAGAACAAACAGAAAAAGGTCATAACGCAAGACCGTGTACCTAAAATTGTATTTATTTTGAAATTTTTGAAATTAGTTTTAAGGTGCGTTTACAATTGCGGAGCGGAGAGCATGCATCGAACTACTGATTGCGGCTGGGACTTGCGGCACTGCAATTTTTATGCTCACCCAATCAGGAGCTCGATGCCGTGTACCTAAAATTGTATTTATTTTGAAATTTTTGAAATTAGTTTTAAGGTGCTTTTACAATTGCGGAGCGGAGAACATGCATCGAACTACTGATTGCGGCTGGGACTTGCGGCACTGCAATTTTTATGCTCACCCAATCAAGAGCTCGATGCCGTGTACCTAAAATTCTATTTATTTTGAAATTTTTGAAATTAGTTTTAAGGTGCTTTTACAATTGCGGAGCGGAGAGCATGCATCGAACTACTGATTGCGGCTGGGACTTGCGGCACTGCAATTTTTATACTCAACCAATCAGGAGCTCCATGCAAGGCCGCAATTGTAAAAGCACCTTAAAAACTTTCCTAATTTAATTTTAATTTCAATTGTTTATGACAAATTTTCATTTGTTCACACGGTACTGTATAAACGGCACGGACTATTATATAAAACGAAAGAACAAATATTTATTTCTGATGTGCAGTTTCCATTTCTTGGAAATGGAATGGATCGAAGCGAAATATCCAACAAACAATTCATCGACATGCGAAGCGAAAGTCGTAAGTTTGAAACCGAAAAATATATGAAGCATGCGGATGATACATTTTCAAATCAATATTATTATATAGTTGGCAAGTGAAGAGTGCTGAACTGCGGAGAGTCACACCAATATTTACAAAATTAAGTATAGCAAATATTGAATGAAGATAGACAAAATTTTAAATTAATATCATTTTTGGTACGCGGGTATACGAAACGAAAAGTGGAATTTGAAAAAGTAAAAATGACTTCTCGATCTCGATGCGGCAAGTCTATATACATTTGACGTTGCCTTCAATCAATTACTAGCACGCAAAACTCTTTCGACTTCTTTTAACTACCTTTCTTTCCACCTTTTGACTTGTAATAGTATATTATTCAATGAGCGCATATGCAGGCTATTATACGCGAGGGCGAAGTTTACGTAGCGAGACGTTAGTCGAGTGGAGTAATTGCCCGAGCATATAATAGTGCATATGCGCGAATTAAATTTGGCTTTTAATTTTTAAATTTAATTTAATTTGGCTTTTAAACATAAAAATTCAAGCATGGAATTCAATACATAATCCTAGATGACGTTTTAGATGCAGTCCGTGTGTCACATATCATTATTAAATGCAACGAAGAGCTGTGCTTGACGTAAAGTAAATCTCTAGAGGAATAATGACCTATTATTGACGTGTGTCAAGCGCCATTATTCGTGAGTGCTATTAATGTGCCTGCATACACACCTAAATATAAATATACTTATAGGTACATATGAATTTATCATGAAATGAAATTGAAATAATAGTGATAGACGGTTATAGCCACAAAGCAGCGTAATTAAAATAATAAGAAAATATTATACAACTTACCTCTTTTCTGCATAAAGGAAAAGAGATCATCCAGGAACTCTTTGCGTTTCGGGTCGTCATTGATTTCATACAGCTGTAACAAATAAAGAATATAACATATTAATAAGTTGGTAACCGCAAGCAGCCCTTATATACTTTGAAGTTTTAATTTTGTACATACAAGCAAGAGTAAGTTCTTTTTGAAAATTAAACGCCTTTTGACTATGATTAATTGTAAGACATTAATACACGTTTATTCTGATATAGGTACGTGTGTTCAAAGCCCTTTAGCACTTTTTCGACGAAACATTTCGATTATAAACATCAAACGATCAAACACCCTCGTAAACTCAAACATGTTTACATCAATCAACCTTTTGATTAATTCTAAAAATGAATGAGAAAAATACGACGCCTACAAAATATTTTTACATCTCAGGAAAATATCTACGTTTTTTTTTTGTTTACCTATATTTAGTTAATAAAAAGTTATAAACAATAAGAATTAGTGCACAATTTAATTACGACGCGTTTTATCTTGCATTGTTTTCCATTTTCTGGACGATAAATTAATTTGTTTGTGTTATTGTTGCGCTTTTTGTACTATCGCAGAAATTTTTTTATGAGTTTCCTCTAATATTAGTGTTCTAATTGTGTTTCCTTTGTTGGATGCACTTTGCTACATGTTTTTGTTTTATTTATGTTCCCTGAGTTTATGGTAAAAACCCGGAAGTATGATCCAAAAACTTGAAATTACATATATATAAGTTGAGAATAAAATGAAATAAAAAGTGCATGTGTATCTACGCATCATCAAGCCTTTAATGATTAATTACACGTTTTTTTTTTCTTCTCTCTTTTCGTTTAGTTATATCTTGACTTTTCACTTTGAGCTGATTCCTACAGGTAGAGTACACATTTCTTTTTTGATTATTATTAATTGCTTCGTATATAACGATCGTTTTTAATTATAAGGTGCACGTCGATTTTTCTCTATAAAGATGGGCTTTAACCAATCCACCAAAAAAGTAAAACATCAAAAACGAAAATCTAATTAAATCGACTTTAATATTATTGTACCTACGTTATACATATATACATATGATGAGTATATAACAAAGGATTCCTCATTCCTGTATAACTTATTGATGTACTTTTCGTAATTTCACTTATTAAATGGTAAATAGTGCCGCGAAAGGCGTTTCACATTTATATGCATATACTTATACAGGGTGTTAGGACATAGGGGTGAACATAGGGAATTTACATGGTATATCATCTTTTTGCATATTGCATATTGCATATTGCATATTGCATATTGCATATTGCATATTGCATATTGCATACTGCATATTGCATATTGCATATTGCATATTGCATATTGCATATTGCATATTGCATATTGCATATTGCATATTGCATATTGCATATTGCATATTGCATATTGCATATTGCATATTGCATA
>JARJEB010025649.1:0-14960 GCA_030264535.1 Liometoxenus newtonarum
TCTGAGGTTCTGTCTATTCCGTCTGGTGTTGAAGTAGCCCTCCAGGCTGTTGCGCGCGCCGGTGTTAATCTAGCGCACCGACACTGAAGCTACACCGAGCTACTCTGACACGCTACAGAGAAATAACACGTGACCACATCTATCGGCATAAAACGAATCAAATGCCGGAACGCAGTCACGTGTTCGGTAAGGCTATTCTAAGCCCAGCACGGCGTATTTTAAAACAATTTAAAATGCCTAGATGAAGTGAGATTAAATATACAAGATTGAAACAAGAGACAATTGCCTCGATGAGGCGTATTCTCACAAAGCGTGTTCTACTAAAAGAACAAATACACATCCTGCTGAGCAGCTTGGTCAACGGCGTCATCCGCAGACACTGTGTTTCGTGTGTCGCTCTCTTGGAGCTCACCAGTGCGGGGTAGACGCCATCGACCAAACTGTAAAGCAGGCCCTATATACTGCCATCCAGGGCAGATTAATATGGAGAAATAACAAGTGACTACATCTATCGGCATAAAACGAATCAAATGCCGGAACGCAGTCACGTGTTCGGTAAATCTATTCTAAGCGCAGCATGGCGTATTTTAAAACAATTTAAAATGCCTAGATTAAATATACAAGATTGAAACAAGAGACAATTGCCTCGATGAGGCTTATTCTCACAAAGCGTGTTCTACTAAAAGAACAACAACACATCCTGCTGAGCAGCTTTGAATGAAATTTCAAAATTTGGAAAAAAGTATTTATACTTGCGTTATTCATTTGTAAATTTTGCACACAAGCAATTTATTAAGCATAAAGTATATTTAAACTGTTAGCATTTTAACAATATGTGAAAATATTTCATTTCAACAGTTTTATTGAGTCCAACGGACCCCAGTTTCTCCAAGAATTGTTGAAAATCGCTAAAAATGTCAAAACGAATACAAAGAAATGTTTAAGAAATTTTATGAAAGATTTTATGATGCAATGGATCTTTTCGCCGAAATGTATAAGACATTCAAGGAAAAGTTAAACGATTTTATTGATAGCTTATCGGATGTAGGTGACGACCTGCAGCAAAAAGCTCTAGATGAGAGTAAAAGCGTTTCTAAAAATCTGAGGGCGGATGGTACAACTGATTTAGTTGGGTAAATCGAAGAACAACTGACGGAGCAAACTGCACAACGCACACAGAGAACGGTTGATAATTGCGGGGAAATGTTTGCAATAACCAGGATCAGGTTGCTGATGCAAAGAAGAAAGTGCTGGATGCGCATGACGATTATCTTAAAGCTGTCTTAAGTATGGCGAAGGTGTGAGCAAAGTTTATAAAATTTCACAAAAAATTGAGAACAGGTAACACGTTGAAAAATAGCACCTAAATAATTTTTGTAAAATGACAAAAATAAATAAAGGATTGAATATTCAGCTATTTGCATACCAGTAGGGAAGCAAGTGTAACTTCCCCTTAGCTAAGTATATTGATTCTAGACAAAAAGAGAATAGTAGCTTACCTAACAAGTTTGGAAAGTATAACATCGCGCGAGTGTGAAAGTGAATGTTTTCCAAACGCGTTAGGTACCCTGCTTTTCTTTCGGCCACATTTTTCCATTGAAACTGATTTGGACACAACACTGTTATGAATGACACTGCCACAGACATTTTTGACTTATTAGCATGACAAGCAATAATGGCTTGTATTGTTGGATAGTCCACAATGGCAATGATTAATTGTACCCATTACCTGAGTGCGGTTTGGCAACGTTGCCTTGACCATATTTCTAGAGGCCCGATCGGCAAGAGATAACATATATAAACAAAACGTATTTGTCCAGATTTGCCATAGTGGACTTTAACCAAAATCCATGTTATTTAAATGGAGTGCGGGAAAGTTACATTTCAACATTGTTTGGTTGGTATGTTACCATAGTTATTACTTTTCCGCATTACTTTGTACGGCTGTGAGTAGAGTAATCGTCAACTTTCTAGCTAACTAACTTATGACGATAGTGTGTCATTTCATAGTGGCCGTAGGAAAATGTAATTTCATATTTTAGACTTTAGTAGAGTATCGAAGAGGATCTGATCACTCATAGATAAGATGGTTGTTTGTGTTCCAACCTAAAAATTGTTTCCGTTTCACAATTCATAAAAATCTAAACTAGACAATGTGTCACGAATTGTCGCGATCTTTGGACCGAGCCTTAACGAGACGATTGTTATTTGTTTTAACTATAAAACTGCGCCATAAAAATAAATAAACGAAATGATTCACGAAGAACATAAAAATAGGATGGGTTTAGGAATTGTTTTAGAACTTTATTAACTTTTCTCACTTAATACAATACATAAAAAACGGAAAAGTAATCAATGTGGAAAGTCAAAAGCGAATAGGTACCTAAATAAATAAAATATTGGTATAGGTAGTAAACAGCAGTCGATTTTATTGCCGCATAACAAACGCGATGTGTGACCTGACCGACGACTATACAGGAAAATATAGGCACTGCAAACTACGACTTATAAATAAATCTATGGTTTCCGTGTTCGAATAATTTTATATGCGCATATGAACGAACAATGAATATAATGTAAATGTAAAATAACCAGATAACAAAGCAGCGTGTTCCAGCATGTTTCATGTTTTGTTAACTTAGTAATGTAAACCAGGCTTATTTATATGCTTAAAAATGTTGATTAGCAGTGAGAACGAACGCGAGTCACAAAAATTGAGTAGAATTTCCGACCATAACGAAGATATAGGTACTAAGATGAGGAAAGAGAGGTGATCGTGATCAGGCAAAATATCAAACTCGGATTTACAACGGATCGCTAGTCCGAAAAAGTGGTTTTTGGAGTGAAGTCCGAGTGTCCGGACAAACCAAGCAACGTACTAGTATGAAATTTGGTAATTGGCGGTGTGTAACTATCAAAATTTGTCAAACATGATTTATACAGGATGTTCAACACGAATTGAAATAAACTGAATACAGGGTGTTTCAAATATGATTTATGCAGATGTTTATAAAGTTGAAGGGTTTCAAAACTATACTTTCACGATCGAAATTTACTAAAAAATCATAGTGCGCCCGTACCTACATGGTCGGAAAGTTGTGCAGTGCGGATCTGTACCGATTTTTTTATATGGTTACGTGTTTTTTTATGATAAAATTGTACTCCATAGTTGGCTTCAAGTATTATATTACTCATAATATAAGTACATACAGTCGTTAGTTGCAATAATATGCCAATTACAATTTGCTGATTGAGCATTACATATAAGGCTTGTTCCAACAATGCACAATGCAACTAGTTCCGAACTGTACGACGCATGAGCAGTTTTAAAAAAGCAACGTTAAAACTGGTCATGCGTCGTACAGTTAGGAACTAGTTTACTACTTTGTTGGAACAAACCTATAATAATCGTTGTATTATTTGTATTTTAATTCGAATGCGCAGTACAAAAACATTACATCAGGAATCGATTATAACTTCCGAAGACATTTCGGAACACTCAAATATCTTCAGCGCAATGAATTACAAAAATTCAAACAAAAACTTCATAGAATTAAATGTAATATATTCAAATTTATAAAAATATATGGGGTGTTTCATAAAAACAAGCAAGTTAAAAATAAATTTCCATACTTATAATAAAGCGAACAACCTGTATATTAAAAATCTATTTTAATATTTATAATGATAAACTTTTTCGTTTGAAATCACTAAAATTCATTCTTCGAATGAAAATCCCTTCAAACAAATTCAAATGTTGGAACTGTCAACTAAGTGTTTTGTTTGCTGTTTATGAGTTTATTAGATCTACTAATGCGAGGATTATTTTACTTAATTAGTACTTATTCATATAAGTTTCAATTTAAACTATTATTGTTTGCATAAGAGCATAAGGTCACATTGAAATGTAAAATAGAAAAAAAAAACATACTATTGTATAAAAAATAGAAATAGATATCTAAAAAAAAGGAACGATAGCCAGGGCCGTATTATCCATTAGTCAGTATAGGCACTGTGCCTAGGGCCTACGAAGACTGATGAGATGAAAATTATTTGAGACTTGAGAGCCTTTTTTTGGTCACCGCATTCTCGGATATAGCATTTACTATTTACTACTTGAGACTTGAGAGCTTTTTTTGGTCACCAATAAAAAATTTCAGTTAAGGGCCTAGGGTCTACGATAGGCATAATCCGGCCCTGACGATAGCTGTGCACATTCTTTCCCGTAATTATGGTTCAAACTCTGCTTTTCAGTAATCCACCTTCCGACATTGTATAGGCTGTTTCAGATCCGGTTCGAAGGACCAATGTAAATTCTTTCCCGTACGACGTATAACGAATGTGAAATTATCCCGTCTCTCCTTTTCTCTCGACCAGACTGTCAGTCTTTTTCTATTATTCGCCGTCAGTTGTCCCCCTACGTCGTTTTTATTTATTTTTATTTTTTCCATTTTCAAGTCTCGTAGACCAATGGGATGGAACGATGTGGTCGGCGACAAGATGCTATGAATTACTTTTATCATTTTAAATTTATTCGATAGATTATCATCCAAAAATTCCATAAAACAAAATGTTTTGGGGGTTCGCACTATAATGAATGTCATTGGATATGATAAAAGATAATATCCAATAACATTGTTTTTGTTATTGTAGATTTTGGTGCTGTTTAATTTTTAACGTTTTTCGTACTTGCCGATAAAGAATCTCCTTCGCCTTCGCTCTAGACGTTAAATGATAACAAATCCTTAGCTCTAGACCAGTGATTCTCAACCTTTTTTCCTCACTGTACTTTTTTAATAATTTCAAAATTTGGCGGCAACGTAACAATAAGATAACTTTAAAGAATTGTACTGGGTCACCCCCGGTAAGAAGGTATAGAATCGATTGAACTACTTGTCTAACGTCTCTTATGTTGGGTAGGCGGGACACTTCAAGAATCTCGAGGCACAATGTTTGAGAATCACTGCTCTAGACGTTAAATGATAACAAATGAGTACAGTAAAAGCTAAACCTATTTTTATTACAATTTTGTTTGATGTTTACGAAAACGAGTAAAAGTTAAACAATATCAACTTTGTAGAAGGTATTATGACAATGACATAAAGAAATGTTTGTTTTGGTGGCAAGTAAAGCCTTATACTAAATATGGACTGAAATACAATCAGAAATCATAATAAAGTTTGCAGTTATCGCATAAACATAAAAATAAAATTGCAATTACAATCACAATCGGAATTGTACCGTAAATATAAATTGGATAGAGAAAATTAAATATTAAATAAAACATTGACTCATATGTATAAACATATTAATTGGCTGACAACAAGTCCAAGCAGAAAATTACTTCATTTATTTTATCGGTAACTGAAACGGTTTTATGGTTGATGTTGTAATTGCATTGTTCATTGTTCGATTAATTACATTAGTAATGCAATCTGGAGCGAATTAAGCTTATAATAAGAAAGAAAATTTTCAATTTGTTTTCAAAAACTTCTAATACTTAATTTGATTTGAATAAGATTTCATCAGGTCCTTGAAATTGTAGGTCAGGTCAGAACTTCCGAAATTGTTTTCTGCTACATCAAATTATTTAATCATGTAAATGCATGCATTACAAGCACCCAACCGTCAAACACTTGGCAAGTTAAGCATCTGAAACATTCATTTCAAAAATTCATTAAATGATTAAATATGTATTGATAATTTACAAATTCAAATGTAATAGTATATTATTCAATGAGCGCATATAGAGGCTATTATACGCGTGGGCGAGGTTACGTAGCGAGGCGTAGCGAGGCGAAGCGAAGCGAGCCGGCCGGAGTAATGGCCCGAGCGTATAATAGCCTATATGCGCGAACTGAATACTATACTTTATCCGCGACGACAAAATTTAATTTTTATACTGCAGTATGGCTTTCAAATTTACACAAATTTACACATATTAACACAAATTTCCAGAATTTTACACACATTTTCACAAATTTATACAAATTTACACAAATTTACAGAAATTTACACAAATTTACAGAAATTTACACAAATACAAATGTACACAAATTTAAACAAATTTACACAATTACACAAATTTAACAAATTTACACAATTACACAAATTTACACAAATTGACACAAATTTTCACTTAAACAAATTTACACAAATTTAAACAAATTTACACAATTACACAAATTTAAACAAATTTACACAATTACACAAATTGACACAAATTTACACAATTACACAAATTTACACAAATTTTCACAAATTCACACAAACTTACACCAATTTACACAAATTTACAAAAATTTACACGTCACTTACAAACTCCAACATCACTCCAGCTCCACTCCAACTCTGCCTGAATACCCGAACGCAGCTTTAGTTCAATAGATGACGTTTTAGAAGCAGTCCGTGTGTGACATTTCATTATTGAATGCAGGCAAGCGTTCTGCTTGACGTAAGAAAATACCTCTAGTGGAATAATGACCTATTATTGACTTGTGTTAAGCTCATTATTCGCGAGTGGTGTTAATGTGAGTTATATGTGCCTGCACATGTACCTAATAATCGCTGTTTTACGTGGTCGTCGCGGATAAAAGATATTTTCGTATATCGTTTAATATGTTCTGAACTTTTCAAGGTACATTAGATTCTCCCAACTATCTGCTATGCTGACTCGCCTAGCCTTGAAGCCTGAATTTCGCCAAAAGGCAATGATACGTGACAAAAGCTCCGTTAAAATTACACCATGGCTCGATGGTGTACCACAACGTATGTATTATTTCTTGTTGCAGATATAAATTTAATTATTAAAAATGTTTTTTAGTTGATAAAAGAAATTAAATGAAATAACAAACTTTGTATAATTGTTAATTGGCGTCACCGATGTCTTGTTTCACCAAGTAATAATTTCTATTTATGAAATTTCAAGTTCTTTTGGTTTCTTTCTAAGTTGACCGATTACTTCCGGGACAAGCCGGCAATCGAAGAATAAATAATACATAAGCAGAACGTCACCTGCATCGGTTTAGTCGAATTTTACTGTCAGTATTACGAAAATATTTCGAAAAACAATAGGAACAAAACGTTTTCTAACCTTAATTAAGCTACATAATAAAGAGTATTTTACTCGGACAGGTGGACTTTGCTTTAACTTGATTAACATGGAAAATTGTAGTCATTATGAGCTGCACATTTTTATATATGTATACTCTGATGCTTTCTACTCATAGGCATAATGAGCTAAGTATTCTCATTAAGTTGTTCAAGCAATTGTCAATTATACAAATCAAATTAACCCAAAGAGGATTTTGTTTAACAGAATATACATTTTTTCATTTCATATTTCAAGAGTTGTTTTATTTTTTTCTGTTTTGTCATCTCAAAGTATTAGTTATTGGCCAACGAGTCAATGATGAACGTACCTGCTAGTGTAATTAAGAACTGCATTATAACTAACAGCATTTTTTGATTTGGTGCAAATGACAGCCGTGGTGTAACATATTTATAAATTTATGTATTTATATATACGCGCGGCTCATTCTCTGGTGATGTTATATGTTATTAATATTATGAAGCAAAATGTACTTAACTTGCTTATTCCTGTCCAAATTATTCTAATTAAATTTTTAATTGTAATTACTCTGCAATATAATGATACATTCGAATGATTTATAATTATTGAAAAGTTCTAAGATAGGTTCAAAAAACTGGGAATGTTTTTTGGCTTTGTAAAGGAAAATCTCTGTGTACCTGACATACCTTCTTATGATAGTGATATTGGAACAAGACGCGAGCAACAAGTGCATTGGAAAAGTTGAATTTACATACTTACATTGCAGGGCTAGTAGATGTGGTGTCTGTATATGTCGAAAGTTAAAATGAAACACACATTTATAAATATGTTCAAGAGTGAGATGGCCATCATGTTGATGTTGTTGGCTCTTGTGTTTTGTGTGGATTTGTGCGGTGCCGTGAAGCCATGACAGGGTGTAATATATAACATCTTCAACAAACAGCGGCTGGTCCTCCCACCGAGATCTTCATCACAGCTGGTTTTATTCTGAGAACGCATATTTGTTGCTCTTGGCTGGGCTTGTTCTCTTATTCTGTTGCGCTGGGTCCGATTCGATAAGAAGAAGAAACCGTCTACAATAACGGCGTTTATTTCCTTTGAAATTAAAATTGTTAAAGTATTAACCAATGGAGATGAAATAAAATTGTCAGGACTCATCAGGACTGCAGAGTTTGAAGTTAATAAACAATAAAAAGCATTACGAATTGTAAACATCACAACATCAGCAAAGACGCAATATAACAACAGGATAAGAAGTGATAGCTTTTGCGTTTTTCTGGTAACATTCGAACGTTTCTTTGTTTCTTGTTACATCCAATACAATATCTAAACGTTTGCTTACGCCGGCACAATTTCACGCCTACTATTTTAAACTAAATGGAAAAAGAAACCAGAAACTATCATCTTCTTTTTGATATGACTCTATGACATTGGCTGTGGTGATGAAATTACGATGAGTAAGTAGAAAACTGTGCATTGTAATGTTGTGTAGCATAGGCGCCATAACCTACGTTGCTTTAGAAATGTGTTTAAAGTTTCAAGCGAAAAACATGTAATCGATTAGATATGAGGTCTCAATTCCCCACAATTCAAAGTTCTTCAGATTTTGTCCATACTCGTAGATGATAGAAGAACGTTTTGTTATTGTGGATTTGTTTTACATCGAAATAACATCATTGGTCCTAAAAAGAAAAAATAAAACATTAACTTTTTAAGGTAAGTTTCGATCGTGAGTAACATCCATACGTCACGTACGTGTCGATTACATGCTTTTCGCTTCGCTTTATGTTAGGTTCCAGTTATTTTATGACTTTATAACTTTATCATTAACTTTCAAAAAGTATGAGTATGATCTATAGGACTGTACACGATTCCCTCACAAGACACAAGCTAGAAAAGAAAACATAAAAAATGATTTCATTCTTCAGTCCACTGGTAATCGTATTTCAAACTATCAAACTTTCGATTAAGGACTGCATTCGATCGTTATTCTTTGTTTCTTTCGTTTCTTGCACTTTACTTGTACATACCACATCGTTCTACTTAGGTTACGAGATGTGTACTTTATGTTGTTCAAATCATATTATTATGAATTATGTTCTATACTCGCATTGAATCAACTTAAAGGCTGAGGCATAAGCAGCGCCAACCAGCACGCGAAGTCTTTCCAAGTTGGTCATGTGTGTATCAAAACCTCTCTATGAAGATCATAAGATCGTGATCAGCGTCATTGGATGATTACAATGTAAAATCGTATTGCATCCATCCGTATAATTATTACATGATGCTATTGCTATATATGAAGTAGGTATAAACTGACGGATCGAAGGATTGCTGGATGCTGGGATGGAAATATCTGCTTTGTAAGTTGGTTGGGTTTGGACTGTTTGTTATAGACGATACTAAACTTATATTGTGGCTACCATCGTAAAGCGTGCGATGTGAATGCATGTATGTATATTGTATCCGTGTGTAGATCATGCGTTGTCGCATTACTTAAATGCTCCATTTCGAGTTCAACGAATGCTGGCTTGGATATCAATCATTATTGACGGCTTTATAATACTTTTACCAACTAACCAGAGGTCCCAAATACAGTTTCATTTTGTAATGCTTTAACGCAAAAGTAAGTAAAAAGTGAGATTAGGTAAGTATCGTGTTACCTATTAGGCAATTAATTGTTAAATTCGCTTAAGAGAATTAACGTATACCATATTTTAATGCTGCTAAAATACCTAAGAATAATTTATGTGTAATGCCAGTGTAAACAAACATTAATTGCAATTGACGTATAGCTAGAAGAAAAGCTGATTACGGCAATTAATTAAATAGGCACGCCACGCCACATATATACCCACATTGTGGTTGGTGGCCGGCGTCTAGTACGTGTGAGTGCTATTATGGAACCGAGCTTGGTTGTGGATAGCAATGCAACTTCACACAATCCATGACATGGAACTATGTGCGCTCTGCACATTCTATGTCTGCAAGTATTTTCTTATAGTTGAACACGGTTGAAGGTAAGAGCAAAAAGCGTAGTTGTTACCGGTGGCCGTAACACCCACTTGTCGTCGTTGACTGCCAATGCACTTTCTAAGTTAACTTTGGTAACACTTACAAGTTGCAACTTATCACAAGCAATAGTTAATAAACAGGGCCGAATTATAAGGAAGCCCGTCGGAATCTTCATGTAAATTTATTCCGTGCAGAAATAAATAAAAGTCGGTTCTGTTTTTAACTTATATATAAAGAAACAGGAGGAATCTCTGCGTATTTGCATTATTCATGCGTGGCTGCTGCTGTTAATTAGCGAATGTGTAATTGCTTTTATAAATCAATAATTCACGGGAGCTGAAACGCCATATTGAATATTTAAAATAAGCCAGTGTCAAATCATTGAATGCTCCAGGTTTTTATACATTCATATATAAAGAGGCACAAAAGTTTTTATAAAAATATAAACATGAAATACCATGTTGTTTAGTCTTCCATTTTTATTGAGGTAAACATACAGACCAGAAAGTAATAATACATCATAACATTAATTGATATTTTTAGTCAAAATATCGCACAAAATATATTTAAAAGTGATTCAACTTTTGTAACATCCAATTTTGCTAAAACTGGTTTAGCATTCTTGATGGGTTTACCAACTAAACATGTTAAAAGTTAACCAATAAAATACTTATTGCCACCGTTTTGTACGTTCAAACAGCTTCAACGGCTTTATATTAATTTCTGTCGTCGTTTTCGTCGTTGCATTGGTCTTCACGGGATACACCGCAATTGAGAGGCGGTGGTACCTTTTATGATATCCGATTTCAACATTCGAAGAACATTCGAACCGAACGAACCTAAAAAAATCTAAAAAATTATAATAAAATGCAAATTGAGCGTGCCACAAGTAAGTGCAAAGCTGAAGAAAACATTTTTAAAATCTACAGTGCAAACTGGCCCAAAAATAAAATAAATTAATGAAGCGAAGCGAGAAGCGGACAGATTCGGTGTCAGATTACATCAACCAACAAGTTGTTGTTAAATTTTTGTTACAGCAGTGTTGGACTATAGTTTTAACTAAGTAAAGTTCAATCGTGAATTTAAAATTCTACTTGATGATAATCAAAATTTTGCATATATAATTTACAACCCAAATCTCTCAATCGAACTATATATGTTTGGTTTAGTTATGAGTTTCTTACAGACAATATTACTGTTACTGTGTATGCTGATTTGAAACGCACGTACAGGTACGATTCATTAGTTAGTACATTATTTTCCGAGTAAATTTAGCGTAAGAGTGCCGCTGTGCCACAATAACTACCATACCAGTCTTATTCTTCTGTTGTGTTCAGATTTTACTTTGTAACTATAAGACTTAATTTGGCCATACGTTGAATATGAGACGCTGTACGTTAGCTCAACACCCATCACATTTCCTAGAAGAAGAAGGATTAAAAGTATTCGTTAAGATTGTAAGAGTTGTGATGTACACAATCTCATAATAATATTTAATGATAAATGTTCATTGATGTTGATTAAGTATTGTTTCCGTTTTGTGGCGATTGGTATAGCGCTGCATGCGCGCTGATAAAATTTGTCATCTAAAGCTGTACATATAAACTAAGATCGGTGCGTTAAATTCGCACAGCACAACCTGCCTACCGTATTCACTACGATTTGGTGGAACTCGTGGAGCGTGAAAGGAATTTTGATCGGAAAGTAGAAATTGCCCAGAAATTTAGTAATATCAAAATCTAATCAATCTCATTTCTACTTTCCGATCAAAATTACTTTTATGGTCGACGAGTTCTACGAAGTCGTTGATATGGTCGGAAAGTTTGGCGGTGCAAATCCGTACCGAGTTATTTAATTTCGATGACGTCTAACGTCAGTTTCAGTATTTATAACGATATCCTTTCTATGAAGTTTATATTGTCAATTTCTAGTGTCAGCGTGATCGAGAATTGCCCTAGCAGCATTGTTCTATTCTATCGTTATGCTGGTGATTGTTATGGGATTGTTGAAATGGTAGCACATATCTTCCAAACCATTAGCTCTAGAAGAAATATTAATGGCAAATCTTGAAAGGAATTGAAAACCAATTCGGAGATTGTATAGATACTTTTATGCTACAATCAATATTTAGCGAGTTAGACGTTTGGCCTACGAGTAAAGGTGTCTTTTTTACCATCCGATTTTGTTTATTTTTACTCCAGGTTCAATTGGGAAGGACAGCTGCCCAGATACAAAATTTCAGTCCGATACAGTGATTGGTTTGCCCGCAATTTTGTCTACATAGACACACACGCACACACATCAGACCAAAAAGCAGATTTTTGACCTGGCGTCACGAATCAGGGAAAAATAAATTAGACTTTAATTTTTTTCATGATCACCTTACTTTCTTATGCCTACATACCTACGCATCAGGGAAAAATAAGACTTTAATTTTTTCATGATCACCTTACTTTCTTATGCCTACATGCCTTCGGTATGTGGCCATAAAGTAATAAATCTATTTTAATTCCACCTATTAATGATGTTGATTTTAGTCTGCCAGCGAGCGACACTTAAATTGATTTTAATATGCCTTTGTGAGCTAATTCTAATTTGCCTTCGAGGAATAAATTATTTCTGCCTAAATGCGATTATAATTTTGTTCCGTCTTATAATGACGTTGACTTAAATAAAGAAGAAACTACTTTAAAAATTATTCCGCCAGTGTGCGTTGATTTAATTGATTTTAATACACCTTTGTGTGAAAATGTTGTGCCAGCTATTAAAAGAAATAATTTTATTGATACTACATGTTTAAAAAATGAAGTTGAACCTCCAATTGAAAATGGTATAGTTATTAAAAACTCGCGTACTTGCGATGATATTAGTGCGAGTCCTGCTGAAGTCGTTTTTATGGCATCTTCCGAATGCGTAGCACCACTTGGTGGCTAGTTTTCCAATGTATGTTTCGATAAACATTCTACTATTCCACATGCTACTAAGAGCATGAAATATTTAAGAACTCTGCAAAATAAGAGTAAAAAATTAGGAAACAATAGGATTGCTCCTGGACAACATATTGATATAAATTCAAGTCTTAATGAATTAAAATATTTGTTAATTAGTAATAATTCAGCGAATAAACATAGCATTAATATTTCAACTCCACTAAATGCTGCAACGTGTTCAGAAGAAAATCTGATACTCTTCAATACGCTGTCGCAGTAAAAAATAATAAAACTCTTGAACATTCAGAGCAAAATAATAATACATCGTCTGCTGAGTCAATTGATGCATTTAAGATGTTAGTTGGTAATAATATTTTAAATACACAAAATATACAAAATTCAAATTGTTCTTCTACTGAACCCTTAGTTAATAAATCTGATTTAAATCATTCAAACATGAACAGCAATTCTCTGTTATTTATTAAAAAAAGCAGGGGAGTGTTGTTTAAATGACGGTCACCTCGTTGATAATCGCTTTATTACCAATCAGTTGTCTGTTACACCAGTTGTCGGAAAAATCGACACTGTTTTATGTTCAACAGATATTGAAATTCCAGCATATTGTAAAGCATTAATTCCATGTAAGCGTAAAAGAACTACAACTGAACAGAAAATTCTATTTATAGAACATGAACTTGACCTACCGTGCGGGCTCTTAGCAGCAAAAATATTGGGTGTAAATAAGCAAAGTAGTAAGGATTAGCCAATTCTAAATATATGGGATCTTGTTCTTGGGATCTTGATCTTGTTCACTTATTGTCCGCTAGATGGCGCTAGTGGTATTTTGACATAATTATTTGGGCTGAAACCCAAGTGACATTGAACAAAAAAACAACAAAAACTAGAACAACAACAACAAAAACAAACAATAACAACAAAAACAACAGCGCGCAGTTGGTTATCCCCTCTTTAGTTCTCCTTAACGATCCTTCCTGTCTTGTTTAGTATAAAAGGAATGATGATTCCTTGAATGAAATCAGTTTTGCTTCAAAAACAACAACAACAACAACAACTTACAAAGGCATCAACTTATCTGTCATTCCGAGCAGAATCGTGAAATCAACAATGAAGATGAGGCATCCCAAGTAGAAATGAATCTAGTAAATGAATTGGTTATATATTGGAGCAACATTTAAATATATTCAATATTAAACCAATATCGCATCAATATATCTATGTGATATTCACCTACATTGAAAATGCCAAGATTCCTTGAATATTGGAATTCCCAATGTTGAAGATTGCAATATTAAATAAATATATTTTCAATACATGACATAGATATTGTTATTATTGTTTGTTATAAATATTGATATTATATTTTTAGGTAAATATTGTTTATATTTTACCAGAAAACATTGCGTCTAGATTTATATCCAGTAGATAACGAATAATAACTAAAACTAACATTTGATGTTTTATGCTTATTGTACAATTTAAATAAACTATCTGAACTATATATTTTTGTAATAAAATATTTACAATGTATTATTGTCAGCATTAACATATTAGTAAATAAATCCGATTTATTTGCGAAGAACATTAATTAAAATTCAAACAAAGCAACCAAAAATTAATGAAATTCTTCTTAGCGCAGATAAATGTGACTCAACGGTGCCTGTTACCTCTTGTTTGTGCGTTTGGCTATCTCACTCAGTTTCACTTATATTTTTGATATTTTAATACACAGGCTGGATTATCTCTGTCGTCAGGAAAGTGGGAAAACAGAGGAATACATTTTGGTAACAGTGTAAAACCTCCGATACCGAGCTCAAACAGTGTGCAGAACCATATTTAGAAATGTGCCAGCAGTGTCGCCGTAGACAATAAACAAGCTCCAATATTACCTGAATTACAAACATTTTAAGTAATCACAGTATTTT
>JARJEB010025653.1:0-13126 GCA_030264535.1 Liometoxenus newtonarum
TGGTTTCGACCAGTTTATGACATCAAGTACATGACCCTCCTAACAATAACATAATAATCTTTTGTTGTAAACCGAAGGGATGACAGGAGGTAGATTTCGATATTTTGACCCGAGTCCGACAGGCCAGGAGAATATATACTTTTAGATTCCCAAGGAAAAGGTTCAAAAACCAAACCAAGTATGCTAAAACCAAAGTACGTTTTGTGTATTTACCACTAACTTCTCTTTAACCCCAATAAGGACCTTACCGTACTTACTGAGTATGCCAGGTATAAAACGAGACTTAAAAGGTAGGTCGTTCAAAACTTAAAAGGTGTGTATTTGGGCCAGGGCAATAAAAGGTGTGTATTTGGGTCAGGGCAATAAAACAGTCAGTTTCAAAACTTAAAAGGCATTCTCCCATGCTGTGGTGTAGTCATTCATTCCCTCTAGGAAGGAATATTATATCAATTTGGTGTGGTAAATCGACTTTATGTTCTCTCTATCGTCGTCTACCTCTATGGGTTTATCACAAATACGTAAATACCGTAGAAATCGAAAAAAAGAAAATAAATAAAAGTAAAAGGAAAAGCTAACCGAAACAATGCGACGTGCTTCTTTTACCACATTAGACATTACCCATCATAGAAGTACGCACTCTGCGCTGTTCTTCTGTTACTTACGTGCGAAATTTCGGGCGGTGAGTGCGCAGTGGAATTGTGGAATTGATTAAATAAAGAATAAAAGAGACACGGATGCCGGATGCCGGAAGCTATAATAGTCGCGTTCTGTTTCTGTTAGATATTTTTCCGAGGTTCCGACAATCCGACGTTCGATGAGTAATGAAAATTGACCCAATTTGACCGCCAGCACGATCTCACATACTCAAAGCTTCCTTTTGGAAGATAATGAAACCGTGAAACGGGAAATATCCTTCAACACAAATTTATTTTCTCTTAATTATACCACATAGAAATGAATTTTTTACTAAATCCGTCACTGTATGGATAAATATAAGAGCAGTGGTCCCCAAACTATGGGTCGCAAATAAGATAATTGAAATTTTTGTTTGCTTATACGAAAAATGGTTGGGAACCACTGAGCATACCCGCATTTATTTTGACAAACATCACCCTGTTGTATAATTCCACAATCCCGAGCGTTCGGACACTAAATAAATCTGACTTTAACTTCGAAATACTGAACAAAACCTAACGAGTACCTGGAAAACTTTTTGTCGTGTTTGGATGAAGGAAAATGACACCTTATTTTATTGTGTATAATATTCTTTTTCGCTTTGAAAGAAAAAATAAACGATTTCATGGTATGTCTATGACCATGGCTAGTAACACATTATTGGGAACAAAAATGCCTATTGTCGATAAGGCATAACAACACGGCAGATGTTAGCAAGAATTGTTGGTTGTTGTCTATGCAATATCCATCCATCCGATATTTAGTGCTTTTACGGCCAAATAATAAACTATACCTAACGAACATTGATGGGGTGTTGGATCTATATTGTAAAAAAATGCACCGACAAAATTGATTTTATGCAAAAAAAAAACCATTGACTATCGGGATTTTTATTGCACACCCTACTCCATGAATACAAAAAGCTTTTGGCTTGATGGGCATACGAAATTATGGGATCTATTCACACGCATATAACACAAAAACTATGGATGCCTTTATGACTATATATATATATACACGGTAATCGTTAAAGCGGTCGGGCGTGGATTTCCTAAATTTTAACGACGATGGACAGTTTTTTGTTGTTGTTGCGACTTTTATCAGACAATTTTACCAAAAATACGATTTCATCGAAATTTTCAGTGGAAACAACCCAAATGGGTATTTGAACTTATCCTGGCATGGTGGTGCTGCGTCGTGCAATGTACAAAAGGGGCATTGAGGATTGAGGTAACCGGATGTCGGACTATAAATTAGGCAGCAACGTCTCTTTGCGCGCTGTTATTATATACGAAATTTTCTTGGCGAATACTGTAATTCTGGGCACCAAGAAGAAGCCCCTTGTGTTCGCTCATTCATTCACGCACCCTCGCTCTCACTAAATCAACGAATATAATACGAACAAGAATAACTTTGCTCAACCTTAGAACGAGAACTTGAACCCGTACAAGGATTACTCCTAAAACCGCAAGCTTACTTATCTGCTGTAGGCACATCGACATACTAATAATCCGATTTCATTGATGCATTGATGGTAAAATGTCAAACATTATGCTTGCTCAACGAACCGATTCTTATCCAACATGTGTTTATTTGCGCTCAGCAACACAACAAGGTATTGTTTAATAATAATCTGGCAACAGTGGCAACAGTGGCAACTGCAGGGTGGCTTTTGCATTTTCATGTTACGAATGTATGTGACCATGGGAATTGAGAGTCTGCGGGCATTAGCAGAATTATTAATCGAATTGTAATTAGCAAGGCCCAAATTTAGTAAAGTTTAATTTAAATTACATGCAAATGAGGTTAATTAAATATGAAATTTCATTACAGAAATACGGAACAATCAACAAAGGCAGTGAGTGGAACAGTTACTTTTTTTGTTGATTAATATTCGTTGGAATATTTCTTCTTTTTTGTTTAGTATAGTTTGATGGGTTGTAGTCTATAATATTAATTGCCTGAATCCGCAATCCCATAACGAGAAATGTGATTTTTTTCGTATTAAAAATTGCGGCACCATAATTATTTAGTTGCACCTCCAAAGCTCCAGGCGTTCGAACCAATTTGCCAAAATTACACCTTAATTACCAACAGAACAGATCTACTTGATCAAAAGGTGGAAGAAAAAAGCGACTAACAAATGTAGCTACCTACGAGCGCGGTATATTCATATAAAACTTTTATCTAAGAAAGGAATAAATTTGTTTCATGAAAGAAAATTTACTTATAGGTCACATCGGGGGGTTCGCATTCTTGCTACACCTATTGATGATTTCTACGCAATGATTACAGAACGAGTGATTTTATCGTTTTCGTATTTTCCCCCCAACCCCAGGACCCAGTCCCAGCAGCTATCAAATTGTGGTTGGTATGGTAAAGTGTAGAATGGACAAGCACCCCCGCGCCATTTTGAATATATAATCTCTAGCATGCGGGGGTGCATATTTTATAAATATACAAGATCGACATCGAAGAACGACGAGACGAGTTAGCTTTTCTAACTCGTTTAAAATTAGCTTATAGCTCATGGAATTTAAACGATTTTCGCTGAATTTCCTGCCGGCGCGAGTCCTTTTTGGCCTAAAAATATGTTTGAAATGTTTCAAAACCGTTTTGTTCGTTGTTGAGATTTGTTATGCAAAGGTTTTTTCTCTTGGGCGTTTTGCTTAAACGTTCTCGACGCATGGTTGAGTTAAGGGGGATGAAGAGATGGGGTTAGATGAAATTTGCCGAAAATTTACACTCACATAAGTGCAAATATATGTGAATGTTATGCAAATTGATATTTCGACTGCGGCGGCTTATAGAACGACCGGCACGTTATTGAGATTGGAAAACCGGGGCCAAGAACTTTCCACGTCGTCCCACTACTTCCCATTCCAACCGACCACACCGCCCCCTGAATATATGTGAAGTCGTTGATGCCAAATATTTATTTCCGTTCGGCGGATTTCCGCATTTCCTTTTTTCGCTTCACATCCTACGATCCTACTAAACTGGCAGTACCGTAGAAAAACATTGTAAAACAAAAACATCTCTTTGTGTTTCGTATAACTTATCTTATACAATAAAGTTTTACAAACCTATAAAATATAAAGCTTGTTCTACTTTGAATCTACGAAAAGAAAAGAAGCTTTGTGCCCAGGACCCGGGACTTTGGTCCAAAAAGAAACATGAAATAAGAAAAAATATTTTCAACAAATCGTATTTTCGGCCACAGTTTCCAACAATAAATACTATTGCTATTATGCACGAACAAGAGAAGCCGGATTTCAATAGAAATTGTTGAATGGAAGATAATGATCAATAATGTATCTTTGCGAACTATAAACGATCCGCTAAGCAAACTATTATCATGAATAAAAGCCAATCATAGTGCTAGTTCTAAAGCAATATCTTCAGGGGGTTTAAATAAACTTCTACCTAACTCATACCCAAAACTTCATACTTTCGCATCTAAACAAAACAGGATGGGGAATATTTGCTACATTATTAGTATTGTGAAATGGAAGGTGCAGAAGCGGATTTAGACATGGCTTTATGGGCTGAAGCCCATCGTGAATTTATACAGTCTGTATTTCCAAATATCCAGACTTTGGTTAATTGGGTGGATCTCCAAACTGAGTTTGGCCAGGGTCGCTAAAGTTAGCGGTCCGCCCCTGACTGATTCTGATTATAGCCATGCGCGAATTTAATTCCGGAATATGAGAGCAGAGGAACAAGATATTATTATAAATTGGAGGTAGCTTGTTAACGAACGAGTCTATCTGTAGATGTGTTGCATCGTTGAATGGAGAAGTGAAACTTGTTCCGTTTCTCGCTGTATATGTTGATGTTCTACTTGTGAATGCGATGTCTCTCATTACAAACTACTTCGAATTTAATTGTGTACTTGAAACTACATAACAATGACTTTAATCGTTCCAATGTTTGCGTATCTATTCAAAGCTGAGGCCGTCTCGTCGGAATAATAATGATGCCATCAATACAGCATCATGTTTTGACTTCAAATATAAGTAAGTAAGTCAAAATTAATAGTACATTACATGCCTAGAGTGGAAAACAGCGCTTTTCATTCGAGCAAAATATTTACACTCGACACGAGCGCAGCGAACGTGAGCGTGTAATTTTGCGAGAATGAAAAGCGCGTTTCTACTCGAGTTATGTACAGTACTTTATCTACGAACATAGCATGAATTTATTATCAGCATCTTCATTAACATCAAGAATTAATTCACAAATGAAACCCGTGCCGCCATCTATTGCCTCGTGCAAGCTCGTGCAGTGTCGAAGTGTTTTCCGCACATACCATACGTAATGAGAAATGTTTTCCGCACATACCATACGTAATGAACTGTTGACATGAAAGACATTGTTTTCGAAGGCACCACGTTGTACATCTACTGTTTAATTTAGATAAAGTTAGGCTCTTATTACTTACTATTGCAGGTGATAGAAGAAAATAATAGCCGTGACGTCACACATAAATACGCTTGAGCCTGATTCTGGTTTGAACCGTTCTCACTGAACGTTTTGAACCGATTTAGGCGTTAGACAAATGATGGGGACGACATTTTAGTAGTGATTTTACACATGTTTATAAATCTAACCTCAAACCGTCCTCGCCGTGCCTTTGCAACAACAACGAGGCTAATATTAAAACGGTGATTTAATAGTATATTATTCAATGAGCGCATATGCAGACTATTATATGCGAGGGCGATGGTTACGTAGCGAGACTCAGCAGTCGAGCGGAGTAATCGCCCGACTTTAATAGCGCATATGCGCTGGTTTCATGTACTTTTTAGTTCAAATTTTTTTTTTAAATGTAAATTGTCAGTGCCCGCTCATTTTATTTTCAATTTTCAACCATTTCCATTTTCAATTTTCATATTTATTGTAAATAACATGATAATCAATTCTACATACATTCGAGTATCGATCAGTTTGCTTGTATGCTCGCAATGAAATATGAATAGAAAAACACGAAACGGCCGAATACATAATAAAATGCAAACACATCGAATTTGACTTACAAAAAGATCTTTTACTTTATAGTTATACCGTCTGAATCCTCCGTTCCTAAGCTCTAACCTAAAGTGTAATTTTATTCCCACAATGTTCGAAAAACGCGTTTACATGATGACTTCGGACATTTTTCACGCCACGCAATTATGCGTTGCTTTTTTCAAACATGACTCAAATGTAAATTTACATTTACAACAAACTGTGCAAGTGCAAGTTTTAAATGTTATAAAAAGATACTCTGTGCCTAAAACATTTGCATATCGAATGAAAATCGATATTGTTATTACGTAAAACAAGCTGTGTAACATGATTTTGTCGATTTATCGATTTGTATTATACATAAATATTTTCGATTACTATACAAATTGATTTCTTAAAGAATTCGATTTCGGTGTGTATTTGTTTATAAATTCATTATTTATTTCGAAAGGTTTGTCGTGTTTATATAGTTGTTTTGACATACTATGGATGGATGTTCTGTTTAGTTCTAAAGGTGGAATACCAATCACACGACTCGAGCGGCTCCAGCTTCGCGACTTCGCAGCGCCGCCAGAGCCGCTGTAGTCGCACGGTTACACTCGCGTGATTGCAGTGTCCCCGCGGTACGCGTTAATAACCCCAAGTCTTTAGTTCTGTCACGACTGTTTGGTACACACAACATTACCATCGCGTTTAAGTCACAAAACTCGTCCCTCAGTAGTTCTTCTAACAACAAAGACAAATTAGAACTCTTAAACAAAAGTGGTGTTTACCAATTATCTTGTAGTGATTGCAACACGAAGTATGTAGGTCAGACCAAGCGAAAATTTGTAGAACGGATTAGAGAGCATGGAGCGGCGGTTAGCTTAAATCACCCGGCACATTGTCAGGTTGTTGCCCACATTCTATCTACGTGGATGATGGTACAAATATACTTCATACCACACACGTAACAATAGGACTTTAGATTTTCTAGGTTGCTCACCTTCCAATCACGCGACTGTAGCCGCACGACTACAGGTCCTCTAACGTAACGACTCTAGCCGCGCGGACACTACCGCGCGGCTAGAGTCGCGTGATTGGTATTCCACCTTAAATGCTCTGTGCTGTGAAGAGTTCAAGTTCAAAAATTCTTTGTTTTATTAAAGAACGCAAAGATGCACATTTTGAATATAAATAAGTGATGACAACTTGAATGCTATTTGTTGGCTTGTTGAATTTAAAAGACAGTTTTTGTATTTTGTTCAACCTCTGTCTATATATCTGGGACTGGAAGTAGAAAAGCAAAGAATGAATCAATAGTGAAATGTATAATTTAGCGAGAAATTATTTTAATGCAACGTCGAATGTATGCTGATGCAACGAAAAGTGCCATTGTTCTACGTCCCCGTGAAGAATCAATAATTAACAGCGTTTAATATCACAAAAGCGTTTCGATTGAAAACGATATTAATTAATATTCTTCATTTACTCTACACAATCCACCCACCAAGAGTGAAACGAACGTTGAATCGCTTCGAAAACAATTACAAAATCTTCGACTCTTTATAGTCTTCACGGTCAATTGTTTACTAATAGAATAATTTCTTTATTTGCAGGTAAGCTTCGACAAACACACTCTCCTCAGAAAAGAATATCTTTCTTGTGTGCTTGGCTACTAATAGATGGATTAACTTCTTATACATTAAGAAAGTAAGTAAGAGCACGTTTCGTTCCGGAAGTGTTGTAAAAACAGAAATAATTAATTTGCCAATTTGTCCGTTTACGTTTACCAAATCGGGATAAACATTATGAACTCAGTAGAACTGAGGGCTATTCTTATATATTCGACAGGAAGTGGGAGTTGTTAACGTATATGACACATCCGTCATATTAAGTCACAGTTACATATGTTGACACACCTTAACCCGAACACAACTTTGTGCTTCGTTTCGTACGTTTCAAGTTCATATGCATGATGTGAATTATGACCGCCCTCATGTTGGAGTGTTGGTGTTTCGCCGCGTCCGAGTTGGTAATTTATTTGAATTATAATAGGGCATTTCGTTCGTTTTGGGTCGTGCATAGTTATTATATTGAAATACTTTCAAAACTTAAATTACATTGTAGTTGACACCTAGCACCTGCTCCACTCTTCCCAATATAATTTAAGTCTTCACCAGCGGCGTAACTAGGATTTTGACGGCTCTTGGCAAATATATTTGCTAAATTTGTTGTTTGTGTATTTATAAATTTGGATATGAGTTTGTTTAGCAGCGCCCTACCGATATCCTAGTTACGCCGCTGACTGGCTGGTCCTGGTCTTCACATCATCATATGCATAGAGATAGAGCCCGCATAACTATCTTTGTAGGTTAGGTGCTTCGTCATGAACACGGTAAGAAGAGCTAGACTAGACGGTATCGAATTTAATATATGTAGTTCGTTCAGTGTCTTCTCTATAACTTTCTTTGTGCGTTTAGTTTTGCGAGACACACTTCAACTAAAGAGAGAAAGAGAGACAGAGAGAGAGTTGTATTCCAGGTCTAGGCGTCTAGGGTGATTGATCAATTTAATATTGCAACAAGTTCATAACTCGTCAACTGAGTCAACTAGTAGCAAATTTAAAACATATTAGTCTTCTTTCGCTTTCCCTCTCCACCTCCCCCCACCCCCTTTCAATCTGTAATAGAGTAAGTTCTCCTCAGTCCTTATAAAGTCTATTTTGGTCTATTTTGGCATTTATTGGCAATAATCTTTTTGGACTTAAGTTTTTGGTAGAAATTAAAATAAAGATTTAACATCCGTTGAAATAGAAGAAACGGCACGATGTCGTTTAAGAGCTAATTTAATTTCGAGTATTTCTCGCACTAGTAAGTACATGAACCAAGTAGTTAAATAGATTTCTAACAATAGCATAGCTACTAATGCAATTGTTGCGATTTGCTGTTTTTAACTGCAACTACACATACGAATTGGGAGGACGAGAACATCAACACGCCATGTTTAAGTAACACTCGAACGAGCGTCGACATTTTATTGCGGTAACATCAGTCTTGTGAACTGAAAGTTGGTGCCGTATCATTAACTGCACGTGTTTTATGTAAAAGTGCCACGCGTTTCGCCGGCTGCCGTTGACAATCAGAAGGAATCTAACACGAAGGACCATGCTGGAGAAGGCAGGCTTACGCGAATTTGAGGGTTCAGTCGTATGTACAGGGTTCACTTTTTTAATCTGTTTCAGAGAAAACGTCTACTGTCTACATTTTACAACAACGGTTTGGGGAGTTCATGGTAACACCCGTCCCCTCTTCTTCCCCTTGTATAAATAAACTCAATCAGTGCCATATTCATTGTGATGCATGTCGTATTTATACGCGTGTGGCATGCATCTGTGAAACTGTGAATTGTGTATCCACCCAACCGGTGCATGGCAGCCAGGCCAGCAGTACCAATGTTAGACTCGATGCAATAAAAATAATAGTCATCGAAAATTTGTCGATGATTGCCTCATCTGTCAATAACCATTGTGATGAGTTCTGTGTGTTCGTGCTTGATTAGAGCTATTCAAAAGCATTTAATAATTTATTGGAACTAGAACCAGAACCTTATAGGTATAGTGAATACATGAATATACTTGGTGGGACCCTTTGGACTCTTTAAAAATGCAATTTAAATTCGAGATTATCACGCGCACAGCTTGTGGTTGTGGGGGAACGAACGCACTCTGCTTTTGAAACATAGCACTCGAATTTAGAAAACACTGACTTTACTTTAGGGACATTCTTCGATAACACTGTGCTTGTTCGTATATGTAAATTTTTATTGGTCCTCACAACATCCATGACTTGACCTCGAGTGATTTATTTATAATTTAAACTGACTAAATAACAATAAAGTCCATTCTAATCTGTTTTACAATTTAAACTCAACACCTACGAACTCGAAGAACATGGACACGATGCAGAGTCTCTCCAATGAGTGAACAAATGCGTAGCTCGAACTTAACTTACTTAACCACCTAAGTGTAAGATCTTGACTTGAATGCATATTTAACTTAAGGGGGCCGTTCAGTAAAATCAAGTATGTACTAAATTAATGTTAAATTTGGAAGCTTTTTCTCGAAAACTATCAACTTGATTTTTGTCATTCAAACGTAATTAAATTTTTTAATTACTGGCTTTACATTACCATCACCGATTTTTGGAAATTTGCCATTTCTGTCCTTCTATGATTTGAAAATAGAGAAGCTCAAAAATGTGGTATATTTTTACATCAATCTTGTGGACAATACAAGACGAATTTCTAAAATATTTCGATGTACATGCTTAGAACTAGTCTTTAATTTTCATAATCTGAAATTTTGGGAAAATATCTTCACAGGTGTAGTCACAATTTGGGAATTTCCCAATGCGTGAGACTAGACGGCCCCCTTAAGCATGAGATGAGAATGAATGCGTAGTCTTGTATTGATGGGAGAAAGGATTAAGCACTTGGTTTTCTTTTCTTTTTGTAAATGATCGCGTTTATACCAAGATTAGTATTCTAGATTTAATTGTAAATTACAACTCGTTAGTCATTAACGCATTAAAGTTAATGTTAATTAACTGTGGACTAACCGCAGGCAAACATCGATTCTTTTTATTAATTAATTATTAGTTTCGTGTGCGTATTTCAGTTGAACTAATGAAGCAATTCAAATAATGTTTAATTGTTTACTTTACAATTTTAAATGATCTATCGGTCAATTTAATCCAGTTCTATTCGTTTACGTTTTAAGTGATGGATCGATGATGAGGTTCATTCATTTAAAAATTGATTTAAATTTTCGGCTTTATTTGTTCATTTTCATTATATGTCTGTGTACATATTTGGTTGCTGACTTGAAGTTGGCTGACGTTTGAATTCTGATCTGAGTTTGAACATGATTTTGCTCGACAACAGTAACAAAAAGGCAACATGTACCAAGTTTGTTTTCGCGGTCGAATTTCCCCCTTTTGACTCGTCCGAATATGTATAACATTACACAGCCATTTGCAGACAATAATAAACAACCCTATAGTTGTACAGCGTGGAGGCACCACTATACAGTGAAGTTTACATGCGGTCTACAAGTCTACAATATCGTGTAATGTATCAATGTCAGTGCATCCACAACGATAATATTTTTCTATTTTCGGTGTATTGTACAAAGTATAATTAATTGTATACGAATCCATATACATTGAGTGCATCCTGTTATTTTTACCAATTCGTTTGAAATCGAAAGTATCCGTAATGAAATAAAGAAACGCATAAAACAATTAGGATGCCCCCATAGGAAAACGTCTAGCACAAATTGCGCTAACGAGATGTGCAAGTGGGTGTAAGAATCTCAGTAATTGAAACGATTAGTCTCCGCTTCAAAACACCCACGATACTTATATAGCAATGTACACGATTCACATGAATTAAGTCTTCTCGATGCATTGCAAATCCACCACTTCCAATTCGAATGGCACTCAATGACAACTCAAAAACAATAATCCAATTCGAAGCGCTCGACTACGAGTACCAAGGCCTTCAAATATATCTAATAACATCGTCAACCCCTGTTTTAAGTTTAGGGTTCTATAAGCATCAGAAGAATATATGTATATATTCTATAAGCATCAGAAGAATATATGTATATACACAGAAATATAATTGTGTAATCTGAAAACTTGGTTTTTGTAATTCGTAATTCCACTTGCACTACACTCGACTTGTTCCGTTGTGTTAACGTTCATGTTGCTGTCGGTTGCTAAGTTGTACGCGATTGCAACTAACTGTAAGGCAAGAGTTGCATTTCGTCTTATTTAATTGTGTTTTAATTTTACGGTGAATCGTAACGTTGCTAGCATGCCAGTCGCAGCATGAAAATCTAATTTGCGCCGAAACACAACACTTCGCTATCCACTAACAATATTTTAACAGTAGTATGGGACTTACACCGTACAGCACAATATAACAAAGTAAAGAAAACAAATCAACGAATGAATCGTAACGAAACCACGATGAAACTGAAAGCATTGCATAGACGAACGCATTATAATTGCGTTTCGAACGATAACGAACGAAACGAATGAACAAAATTTATCGTAATAAGATTAACGACTACAAAACGTATAAATCAGCGCAGATTTAATATATACACATTCGCCGATTCGCTATAGGGTGAGAGGAGGGCTTATAAATGATTGAAAAATAATTATAACAAAACGAAAAGGAAAAGGGTAAAAATAAAAAGAATAGTAAAGCTTGGCAAACACTTGCATATAGGTATTATTATTATTGCAATACTAGTAGCAGCATGAAAAACCGAATCACGAATATACGTCAAAACCGAATTCATCATCTTCAACTGAAATAAACCGATCAACGCTCTTACTACTTGAGTTATAATATTGTAATTGTACTTATGTTCTTATGTTCATGTCACAAATACTTAGTTATGGACCAACCAGGCAAGAAAAATTCGATTCGTCTCGGCGCTCCATTTGGTATTTTTATTATTTTTATATAGTTTTTCTTTTTTGGCTTTACTCTTGCCATGGGCCTTGCTGTGGCGTTATACCATATTATCGTTTACATTTTGCTGTACAATTTGATGGTTCGATTTGTTTGTTCATGCGTTCATGATTTACATGTCGCGACAGCCGCAGACGCAATCGGCCGTGTCGAAAGGAATGAAAAATAACGCAAACTGGACTTGGTTAAGACTCAAGAGTATGTTAACAAAACGAAAACGATAAAGACGCGAAACATGAAAACGCAGGCGAATTATAAATAATAAATTTTACGGCTCCAAAGTTGATTGTCGCGTGCTGTTCGTATACGTGACTGAGATCAAACTTGTCAGTGTTCATAAATTAAGTATACATCATCATTGTATATCATGATAAATTGCAACCGCACTGAAATCAACTATTATAGCTATTTATTAATTTATAATGAAATCCGGTTAGAGAGCTGTTGCCAGACTTGATTGCGCTTTGAGGCAAAAAGCCAAGTCGCGCCCCGAGGCAAAAACTAAATAGCGTCCCGTGCCCTCAGACTTGATCGCGCCCTGAGGCAAAAGACCTATGGCTCCCCGAGGCAAAAATTAAATCGTCTCTTGCCATCGAATGTCACACACCCTTTGGTTAAGCTGCGCGCTGAGGCAGATTGTATCAATTTTACACCCTAGTGACTTTACTGCATAGTCTGCATAGTCTGGTTAATTTATCCGACCGACACCGGGTATTCCTTGAAATAATTGATTGCGCCCTGAGGCAAAAGACCTATGGCTCCCCGAGGCAAAAATTAAATTGTCTCTTGCCATCGAATGTCATGCACCCTTTGGTTAAGCTGCGCGCTGAGGCAGATTGTATCAATTTTACACCCTAGTGACTTTACTGCATAGTCTGCATAGTCTGAGTTCGGTAGACCGCCGAGACGGGGA